>VXAY01000767.1:2040022-2057658 GCA_013399855.1 Oxyruncus cristatus | reverse complement strand
CGCGTCGCGCTGGTTCTTCAGCCGCGAGCAGCTGGAGAACACGCCCTCGCGGCGCTGCGGCGTGGAGGCCGACAAGGAGCTCTCGTACCGGCAGCAGGCGGCCAACCTCATCCAAGACATGGGCCAGCGCCTCAACGTGTATCCGAGCGGCGCCGGGCGGGACGCGATGAGGGCGGCGGGGGTCGGGCGGGGAGGGTCGGCGGAACACCCTTTCTCCCGGTGTGGGAGCCCTCCCTGGGACCCTTCCCGGGCTCCCGCAGCTCCCGGCCGGCGTTCCCGGGGGATGGAGCCGTGGCCTGAGGCACAGAATGGGAGGAGGAGCCTGCGGGGCCCCCGCTCCGCGCTCTTTGTCGGCGGGCGAGGGGCCCGGGGCTCCCACCGGCCCTGCCAGCCGCGGGTGGGTCCCTGGCTGCGGGTCTGGGCACTTACAAAGTAAAGCCTAGTGTCCGCAGACTCGCTTTCCCCGAAACGGGCATCTGCTCCTTCACCGTTCTTTAATGTGATTTTAAAAAGCGCGAGCCTAAACCCTCACATCGCCTGGTGAAATAGTTGACTTGGAACGAAACAAAAGCACTTGAGACGGTGTTTCAGCGCATGTCGCCCATTGATGAGTTTTCATTCAGCGGGTGACTGGCGAGCCTGGTGTAGGAATCTCCACATGATCTGCGGAACAGATGGGAAGGATCCGTGTTAATATCGGTTAAGTGTGTGTTGATATAAGTTCAGTTCTAAAGTGTCCTTAATCCATTTGCGGCTGGAGACAGCGTGTTGAGAGCAGTGGTTGATGTGGAAAGTCCATCGCCTTCGGATCTTGTAAACAGTTTTCTCAATATGTAGTGTTTCCTTAATTTAGTCTTTCAGCTCTCAGCTTACGATAAATACCGCAATTGTTTACATGCACAGGTTTTATATGCATCATTCCTTCACGAAATTTAATCGAAATGTAAGTATGATTTCATATGTGGTAATAATATGCCCGTGATTTTGTCAGTCTGGGAAGTGTTGCATGCAGGAGTGTAACGTTTGGTTTGTTTACAGGAATTGTGGCTTCTTATCAGTGAATTAGAAGCAGCAATGATGCTTCTTTTCGACTTTGAATTACCTTAACTAGCGGCAATTAGATTTTATCTTCTGCCATGGAAATGAAAAAAATAGGCACCATCAGCAGGCACATTTCAGATGTGTGAAGAATGCATTGAGACGTTTTGGATGTGACCAGTGCCTCTGTGCTGTAGTTTGAAAGGCTGATGTGTAGGAACACACATTTTTCTTGATGAAGTCAGTAGAAGTGCTGGCGTGGTGTGTCTGACAGTGATAATGTGCTCATGTGTGTATCCATATGGATTATGTGTCTGTTCCTGAAACAGCGTAAATTCATTTAGCCCTGTAGTCTTAAGCGCTGTGGTGCTAAGTCATATCAGGCAAGAAAAATCTTTAAATCTGGTAAGAGAATGCCAGCTCTCCTGTTTTAACTAGTGACCTGAATATGCTGACTCTGAACACAACGTGTTAAAGAGAACAGAATTCTTCAGTAAAAATACTGGCTGTCATTGAGGAATTCTGTAACAGGTATGGAACTTGAGATGACATCCTGGACATGTCAGGCCTCTTTTTTTATGTCCAGTGCTGGCTGCAATAGTTAGAAAAGTAATAATATAATATTCTAGGTCTTCTTGGGGTTTTTTGGTTTTTTCCTTTAAGCAAGAATGGTTAATAATGACCGTGGTAACTAAATGGTGAGGATGTTTTCTTAGATCTTTTAATGACAAAATAAGCAGATGCAGACTGTGACAGGTGTTAGGTCTAGACCAGAGCAGACCTTGATCTACCAAGCAGTAAAATCTTGCAAACCTTGCACTGCCTGCAGTTGGGGCAGGTACATAGTGGGGTGCAGCGAGAGCCAGCTCAGCTCTTTTGTTTGGCATGAATTTGTTTGCTGTTGTTGGCTGAACAAATAGGCATCCTTTTTGGTGTATATTTGGCAGGAAATACATATTTCAGAGGTGTATTACATTTTTTGTTCCAAATGGGAGACAAATTCAAACTTTCAGCAGCTTGTTACCAAAACTGCGGTGTTGATCTGTATAAACTCCTTTCTCCCCACTGTGTACCTGCCCATGTAACCTGTAGCTGGAGGAAGAGGAGCTGCTGAGACATCCAAAGTTTTCTGTGCCTGTGGTTGGCTTGTGGACCTGATAAACTGGGCAGAGCTGCGTGGAGTGGAGAGATGGCTCTGTGCAGGGCTGATTTATTTATATATTGACCTGCATACCTCTTATATCACCTGCTAGAGTGTTTGTTCTGCCTCCTGGTAATCTAGGATAGATTTAGGCAGCAAGAAGCTTTAGCTGCTGTGTTTGTTTTTTCCCTGGATACTGGTAAATGGCAGTCACTGGGAACTGGGAGCACAGCAGTATTTGGATGTATAGTGCCCTTTATATGAAAACCAGCCTTAGGTTATACTTAAGAATGTTAAAATTCACAAATTATCTATGGCTGAGTGCCATGGAAACTGCAACTATTACAGGATGGAGGGAGTGTGTTGTTAAATTAATTCTCAGGTAATAGTATTCAAAGTTAAAGGCAAGTGCACTGCAGGTTTTCACTCGGCATTCTTGCTGAACTCCTTTTTGTAATTCTCAATGAGTGTCAGGCCAGAGAGTGGCTTTGTGTGTGTGCTGATGGGCAAGTGCATTTTCTTACTCACATTCCTGTGGGGTGATGGGGGTGGGCTCAGTGAATGGAGTCACTCTGGAAATACTCCCAAACCATCTGTCGGGTTCTCTGTAGGAAAAGCGAAAGCCAAGGACTGTAATAAATACTTAATATCAAATCTCCAGAGTACTTGGCAAACTAAGAAATGTAACCATATTCACCACTGCAAGAAGAAAGTAACCCTTAGAAATTAAGGGCAAGGTACTGGCAGTTTTGAAGCTAAGACCTAGCTAAAATTTCCTATAGTGCAAGCATTATGTCTCTAGTATTTCTTTGTTGTGTGCACGTTGTGCTGTTTACCCATGGCAAGAAGGAATCTGAAGGCTGGGGCTAGAAAATTAGATGACCATTAGTCAGAATGCCTTATGATCTTCTGAGCTGAAAAAACGTAGCCTGTGTTTTATTGGTAGATTAATGTTTTCAGCCAGGTAATAAGCACTTGTGTATTTATCAGCACGTGTAATTGCCAGGTTATACAAATATAGATGTATGTCTTAGGTGTGTCACGTGCACATAATTGTTAATAAACAGGCCTTCTGGTGGAAGCTCAGTTACTGAAAGGCTGTTGCTTTAATTCTTGTTTTTCCTTCAGCATAAGTTACTGCTGAACAACTGTACAGGCTTTCAGGAGTTCGAGCCATCTGTGAATAGGGAACAGAATTCCCAACAGTATCTTCAATCTGTGGAGCCACAGGGGTGGGATGTACCAGCTAATACGTTAATTTACTGCTGTAATGACCAAATAGCCCTTTTTTGGTGAAGTTACTGTGGGCAGGCAGGTCACTTATGAACTGCTGTGGATTGCCTACAAAGTACATGCAAAAGAGAAAGTATTGAGGTTTTGTTGTTGCAATCAAAGCAGGTTAAGACCTTACAAGGTTGCTGTGCCCCAGTGACGGGGTGGAAACTTGCTTTACCAATTCTGGTGAGCAGAATGGGATGCCCCTGGCTGTGCAAATGACAGGAGATACTATGAAACTCCTCAGCGTTAGTACAAATTATTCTTTCGATGTTACTGTTGACCAGGGCACGGTAACTTTGGTTTGCTGAGTATAAAGTTGGTCAGTGCTTATACTGGGATGGGGAGGGAGCTCACTGGCTTTTTGTAGGTAGTACTGGCCTGGCTGTTATCCTTAAAAGTATCTTGAAAATTTAAATTCTTCTGCAAATACTGTATCTATAGTACCTGGTGTCTCATACTGTTCATGTAGCAAATGGTTCTTTTAGATGCATATTCTTCAGTACACTGTGATTTGAAGAACAGAAAAGGGGGACAAATCCCTGGTATGATGGAAATGAGAGGTAAGGCATCCAAATGGTAGCTGTAGTATTTAAATATAATCTTTGCAAATGCCACGTGGAATACCAAACAACCCCTTGAAAATATACGTGATGTCAAGGGGGTTTTGTGACATGCAGTGAACTTAGTGAAGAGCCTAAAGAAGGCTGTATGAGGAATTTTTTTCCTTCAAGTGCAAGGTAGGGGAGTTGTGTGGAGGGGATTTTGTGTCCCGTCCTTTTGTATTCCCTTCCTGTCTCCTGTGCAAATTGTACAGATCATCTTGTACAGACCCCAGCATTAAACAGTTGACTTGGCAGTTATGCAGAGTTCTTAAAACTTTCATAATACACTTCAGGCTTTAGTGAGGCTGTTTTGTATCCTTCAGTTCTGGTTTTAATCTTGCAATTTAACATATTTGCTGCTTTTAAGCAATGCAAGCTTCTGCTTATAATAAAAAAAAAATCCCTGCAGCTCTTTGTGTTTGAACTTGAAAACCCTTTCATAGACTGGAACCACTCAATGTCTTAAGCTAAATTGTATCAAATCTAAAAACATACTAGTATTGGCATTAAAAGGGAGAGGGAAGTCTCAGAAAACTATGTGCATGCTGCATGTGTACTCTGTAATTTTTCTGAATGCCCTTATTTTTACACTATGTCTTGTGTTTTTTAAGTGAAAAAGGACTTACAGCACATTTACCAGTGAAACTTGCTGTATAGTGCTCTTGGATTGTCTTAACAAGGCCCTTATGTTTTGGGATGTTTTTTCTCTTTCAGTGGGACTTGGTTTCTGAGATTCTCAGCTAGTAAAAAATGGGATTTAATTTCATAAATTGTGTCTCTTCTGAAGATATTTCTCCAAGTCTTAAAGACTATTTTGGGTGCATGGTAGAAAATTACTTTAAATTATTTTGATTGATGTCAAATTAAGATGTTTGTATATAGGAAGCTTATCTCTTTGTCAAGTACGTGTCTTTAATTTTGCCTCTTTGTTCTACTTTGCTTTTTTTTGTCCATTTTTGGGAATTGGAAACGAATGAAAGCATTGGAGTAACTTTGCCAGTTATACACTTAGCAGGGTGTGTCATCCTCACTGGAGACTGCATGTGTGCCAAGTCTGAAATTTTACTAGGATGTCTATTTTCTGAATAAATACCAAGGAGGATAAAAATACTGACCTACTCAAAACTGGGAGTGAGAACCCTTGTCCTAAACAAGACAAAGGTCTGCCGTTCTTTGGCCAGAAGCCAGCACTTCTCATTGAAGGAAACAGATAATTGGGGCTGTAGAAAGATTTCTGAGGAACCCGAGTTAAATGACCCCTAATCAGCTTGACTTAATCAGCCTCCAGAACTGTGTTTTATGTAAGGTCTTGGAGATCAGGGGTTGTGTGGAGACTTCTTGGCCAGAAGGGATCCATTTCAATAAACTAGAAGATCTCCTGAAGTCAGGCTGATGAAGGTGCCTTTTTGGGATGAAGTAGAACCTTGGTGCAGTCAGACACAGAGTGACTGAGAATTTGCTGATAACTCAACTGTGTGGTCAGTGCTGACCTGGTCCAAAATTTCCTCTGGGAGATGAAAATGTTTTCAGCTATGGAGATTGTTGGAAGTGGATTTTTCAGAAAGGTAAATCATGGAAATTCCACATAGACATAACTATACCCACAGACTGCGCAGGAAGACACCTGGGCTTATGTGGGTGAAACAGCTCCACATGAGAGAGCTTTGCCTGAGTTGTTGCATCACTGGGCTGGAGTTTGTCTGCTCTGTAAAATACCTTTGCATGCCATATGTGTTGGGTTATACATGTGTGTCCTGCTGCACATCTTCTGCATTTTCTGGTGCTTCAGCTGTTGGTACTCTCCCTTTCTCAGCTCCAGAAAGTCTTTCCATCGTTTGTTCATTTGTAAGGCTCAAGTTACGAGCTTCTTAAAAAGAAAACAGCAGAGGTTTTTTTCCCCCTTAAACAAGAATTTGTTCCCTGTGACTTGCTTTGGGGTGGGGTGGGTTTTTCAGAATGCTGGATTTCTCATGGCACACTTCTACTCATCAAAGGGTATCTCCTTCCCAGGGTGTCAGTTTTCAAGTCTGCCAACTTTGAAGTTTTTCTTAAGGTCCAAGCAGACATTTCGAAGTGATTTAAGGATGCCAAAAGTATTCCTTCAATACATTTGAAAGGTTCTAAAATTTAATCCCTTAAATGCTCAATTCTAATCAGTTTGTTGCAGTTTTCCATATATTGCAAATCTTTATGCCAAATGCTTCATTTCATCATAACAAAGGGCTACTTGCTGATAAAAAGAAGGCAAAGCTGACTTTGGAGGGGGAAGCCTCCTAGTCAGTCTAGTTCTGTTTGGGCACTGAATGAGAAATCCAATACCTGCACTACTTACACCATGCAGTAATTAAATACTCAGCGAGCAGCTGCTTCAGTCTCTGAATAAATGCTTTATACTGGCTTAATTTTAACCATTTTAATCAGCTCATGTCTAGATGATTTCTACTTCCATTTTAATTCCTCTTTAGCATGGGCAACTTCTGCGTACAAAGAGGATCTTAATTCTTCAGTCTTTTGTGGTTTGCTGTGTTCTGTGTCTGCACACATCGGTCACTGTAGCTGACAACAGGCATCAAAACTACTTCGTAGTTCAGTCCTGGGTGATACTGAACTGCCAATGGGAGCTTTGCTGCCAGCTTATGACACCTAGAGTTTTATATAGAATTCATCTTAAAACGTAATGTGTACTCTTTGCTAACATTGGATGTTTTATGAATCCTTGTGCTTTGTCCTCCAGATACTGCTGGGTGTACCGTAAAGTTTCTAAGAATATATATGTATATATAAAGTTTCTTTTACTTATATGACCTATGTTTATATAACAAGCTGTTTTTATTAAAGTTCTGTGCAAAGCTTCTCAGTCTTCAGGAGAATCAGATGCTGGCAGAACTTGTGATCAGCTGTTTTGACTTTTACTGAAAAGATGGTGTAATGACTCGCTCTGTGCGAGAAATTGGATGAACTTTCTCACAAAGTATATTTAACTTGAAACAGCCTGTTCTTGTGTGACTAATTCTTCTGGACCAAATTATTTTTTTTATGTTGAACTAGAATTAGTTTGACCTCAGATTTCTTACTCACAAATGTAATTTAGCATTTTGCTGCTCCTTCCCTGTGCTGCTGGGAGGATTACATCAGTTGTAAAATAAAACATGACTAGTTATATTTTTGTTGCCTTGCATGACTTCAAAATGGGGGAAAGAAAAGCCACAAATCCAACTTCTTAAACCTTTCCTATTTCTTAGTTTAGATTCTCCGTAAAAATTCAAGTCCTGCTTGCAAAAGGTTAAAAAAATACACATGTGTTTTTCTTCCTCAGATAATGTCTCCTACGGCATTGTTTTTGGCTGCAAAAGTGGAAGAACAGCCACGGAAACTTGAACATGTTATTAAAGTAGCAAATGCCTGTCTTCATCCTCAAGAGCCACAACTGGATACGAAGAGTGATGTAGGTGGAAGTCGTGGTTTTAAAGATGATCAGATGACGCTTCATCTTATGAGCTGTGACACTGTCTCACTGGATTATTGCTGTCTGCAGTCTAGGGAAAAGCCTTTTGTTTGTACACCATTTAAGTCTCTTGTATTACTTAATGCAGCTTATTAAAGGCTCACAGATTTGTTGCAAAACTTGAAGAGATTGCTCCATCTTGAAAGTGCAGAGCTCAGTTTGTGCAGAGCTCTGAGTTCAGGGCACCGTCTCTCTCAGGCAGAGGTTCACTGTGCCCTCTTGGCTACGTGTGATACAGTTGTCAGCTGCTGCCTCTGCTGTACATTGCTCCTCTTTCCATTTGCCAAACTCTGTACAGCTTCCACTTGCTTTAGAGTTCACATTATCTTTCCTGAGCCACAGGCCAGCTGAGTATCTCCAGCTGTACTTTTAAAGTACTTGTAAAATGAATAACCTGCCCAGAGATACTCAAGTTGATTCGCTCTGGGCAGCCTTTGTAATTCTGCCCTTGTTCTGCATTGTCAGTTCTGACCGGGCTGGGGACTGGGCTGGTGTTGCCAGTACTGGTGTTTCAAGAGGCAGCATGTGGTTGAAATTCTGAGACAAGGGATTGCTGCTCTTCACCTGTTTGCTTGTCTGTTTCAGGCTTACCTTCAACAAGCCCAAGAGCTGGTTATACTTGAAACAATAATGCTTCAAACTTTAGGTATGTCCTAAATATCTCCTGTGCAGCCAGCTTACCATGAAGGAGTAATGGGACCCAAGTAACTGGATTTTTGATGTGCTAGATATACTAGAATTTTACTGCTTTCCTGTATAACTTCTGACCTGTGAATTTAGTTTGGTATTAGCAGTTCTGCTGTGTTCACTTGGGAGAAAAAAAGGGGCATCTGTACTTAGGAAATAGATTTTTCTGACAGTTTGAGTTAGAAAAGTGTAGGCTTCCAAGTAGGTTTTACTCCAAAGTAGTGATATTTGTGTAAGGTAACACATTACACTGGGTTAGCTCTGTGTGTGTCCTGAAACAACCCATTTAATGGTTCAGATGATTCCCAAATTTGAAATGGAATGTTCTGCTAAGAAATTTTTCCAACTTTAGAATACCTCAGAGGCAATTCCAGCTAGCAGACCTGAGAGCACAGACTTGCTCACATACTCTTAAATACCACTTGGAGTATATTGTTTTTAAAAAAATAGCTCACAGCAGTGACCTAATTCTTAAGATAGTTTCGTAAACAATGAAAGGGTTTTTTAAGTCACTGACCTACAAATTGACTTAATTTGTAATTTCGTGGATGCAAATGGTTTGAAGTCCTAGAAATCAATTAATAAAGTGCATGTGCACACACACGTCTGCAGGACAGTTTTTACTGACTTAGTAATGTGCTAGAAACTATTCAGATATGTTCAACCTTTAAAATACAGTAATTTCCCAGGTTATATATATATAGAGAGAGAGAGAGTTATCGAGGTATTTTCCTAATTGATCATGAAGTAGCTATACCATCTGCCATTCAAAAGTATGAAAAGGTGCAGAATAAAAGGCAGTTAAATCTTGCTACTTGTTCTGCAGTGCAAAGGTTAAGTAAGTATTTTAGGTCTGTGGGAAAGCATAAGGGGTTTAGGCTTTTATTTTACAGATGCAAGTGTATAATTCTAAAATGTATTTGTAACTCTTCAGGTTTTGAGATTACCATTGAACATCCACACACAGATGTTGTGAAATGTACACAATTAGTGAGAGGTCAGTGACTTTTAACCACTTCTGTAAGTCCTTTTTTACCTTTCTAGTAAAATTTGAAAGTAATGTTATTTGTGTAATGTGATCTTCACCAACTGTGTTATCCAAAGAGTATGTTTAAAGCTAGTTACTAAAAGCTTGATCTTAACCTTTAGAAATTAAGATAAAGAGTCCAGTCCTCTATCCTTCATAATTTTTTTGTCTTCTTATAAGGTTTGATTTTAACAGTTCCTGTTCCATGTGTTCTCAAGTGACAGAAGCAGTCAGTAGTTGAGAAGTGGTTGGCCAGCTACTTATTATTGCTCTGAGCTGATTGTTTTCACTCTGAAGTAGTTCTCCCAAGTGAAGTTTAGGCTGCCTGTTGGCTGATGGCTGGTGGTAGTTTTTTTCTTAGCAAATCTTTTTAGGTAATGAACTGAGGGGTAAAGAGTCTGCTGTTACATGCAGACTAAAGAGTCTGCATGGCGAGTCTGCTGTTACATGCAAATACTTAGAGATGTGACTAATTGTTTTTCTGGAGCCTGATGTACTTGTTTTGGATGGTAGCACAAAACCCCAAACCTTTTGTTAAACATATCTTCTAACTTGTATGCAGCTCATTAATGTGACTGGCAAGAAACCCCTTTCGTTCTCTAATATTTTTCTGGCTTTTTGGCACACCTTCTTTAATTCTTAAATTGGTTTTCTTTGGAGCTTTAAAAAAAAGTAATTAAAAAATCCTCTCATAAGATGGAGGATGAAAAAAATCAGGAGTCAGTTGTAAAAACACCTAAAATAAGTTTTTCACTTCAATTATGTTCCTTAAGTAAGGTGTTTGGAAATGATTAGACCGTGGCTTTTAGTGTTTAGTCCTTGGCTGGTTTTACAGTGAAAAATGCAAAGTTAAGTGCTTCAAAGTTTTTGGTGGGGTTTTTTTGCCTCTATAAAATACACGAAAGTTAGGTACAACTTAATCATGTTAACTAGGTTTGTTTTATAGTAAGTCTGGAATGAATGGTGTTCTTTGAAGGGAGAGGATCTCTTATTTTCAAGTAGCTTAGTGGTGCAGTGTCTTCAGAGTCTGAGTAGGGCTGTAACGTATTTGCTTATAAAGTAGCTTTGTTGCTCTTCTCTCTAGAAGATGATGATTCTCTGCTTTCTGTCCAGATTTGGCTGTGACGTGGTGCATGGGTGTCATGACTCCTGAAGTCTCAGCATTCTGCATCAGCAGCTCCGTAGGGTTTTGCTTGGGTTTTGTTGGCCAGCGTAAATGTGGGCACAGTTCACTGTTTTGTGGGAGCCCCCGTGCTTCTGCTCAGTGTTTGGGCTGTGGGAGGGATGGAGGCAATGTTGTCCTGCCTCAGATTTCCACATTAGTGAGTTTGTTTGACTGGTGCCTACAAGAAGGAAGGCACGTGGCTACACAAACTGTGTTTCCTTTAGTCAAGGGTAGATGCCATTCTGACCGTTCAGCTCTTCCCTTTGTGTTTTGTGTGCTAATCTTTTGTGCTGACAAAATTCATACTTTGAAGGTCCTGCTAATTTTTTCATTTGACATTTTAAAGCTGGTATTTAATGTCTGCAGACTTGAAAAAAATACTTAGAATTCTAAAATTGTATCAAGTCCTGAAATTGGAAGACTTTAGTGAGGGCTGAAAGTCTTTGCACCTCAAGGAGTGGTGCAAAGTGAATGTAATTTGTCTGATCCTTGAAAACCTCCTCAGTGAAGTAGCTGTGCTCCTTAGTGTGTGTGTGTGTGTGTGCAAGTGGAATCCTTGGCAGCATATGCCCCTCCTAGGAATGGTGTAGGCTGAGAACATAAGACTGGAGGATCTAATATTTAAAAAAAAAAAAAAAAAGAAAGGAAACAATTTCATAAATTAAAACATAAAGCATGAAATGTGTAGTCATGCATGTAAGTCAGGCAAGGACAGAATAATTGCTGTCTCTTATGTATTGAGGGAACAGAGATGGGCTTGTGGGCACAGTGATGTATCTCCAAAGACATGGTGGTATGAGTTTAGCTCTCCATCCATGAGATAGTTATTACTGGGCACTGTGGGTTTCTAATGTCAGTAGATGCAACACTCAGATATTTTAAGTCCTGAAGCTTTCAATACCTAAGACTTGACAGCGTTAAACCTTTAGTGCTAAAGGGATTGACTGAGAAGTTCAAGAAAGCCACAGTTACTTCTGCTTCTGGTAACATCACCTTGGACAAAAGCACCATTTCAGAACGCAGAGATACCTTTTTTTATTAAAGGTGATTAACTACCCAGACCATTGGGATTAAAACCTCCAACTGCATGTTTGGGGAGAGAAGGGAGGGAAGAATGTGTTGTGGCTGGCTAAGTATCTAAACAGAGGCAGCAAAGTTAGCTGAGGTATGGGAGTGTACTTGACTTGGCTTGGGGTGTGTGCACTGCATTGCCATGTGGTGAGAAGGTGCCCTTTTGCTGCCTAAGCTGCAGTGCCTCAGAGGATGGCTGGTTCTCTGTATCACTTTTTGTTGTCTTGCATCGGGGTAGTGTGTTTTATGCTGTCACTGTTACCTGTATTAACCTTTAAGCTACTCCCTTTTAAAAAACAAAATGAAGAACATTAAAATAAAACCCAGATGCTGTTGTTCATGCTCAAAAGGTTCAGCCAAGTCCTTTGTCAGAAGACTGTCTAGTCTGGTAGTGGCACACCAGTGTTAATTGCTGGAAGCTGAAGCTGAGGTAGGAAGTGGGAATAGGTGCAAATAAACATAATTGCTTCAACATACAACTAAAGAAAAAGTTGAATTCTTCTCTAAGATTGAAAGCCTTTTTGAAGGCAGTGTTAGACAGCAGGGGTCATTGTAGATAAGAGGTGACTGGATGGATACATAATGACTCATGATGTTAAGGCATATGGTATGCAGTTATTCCTTCTGGTGTTCAGAGACTCCTGGGTTAATGAAATTGTTCCACCTTTACAGTTTGGTCAGTAGAGCAGACGAGGAAAATGGTGTGGGCTTAGTCTTTTTTCTGCACCATTCTTCCTCAGTGTCAAGAGACTGAGAAGAGGAGACCATCATTCCTTAGGATCCCACAGGTCCTCTAAGGAATCTGAAGACAGTGGATGTGTGAGGGCCTGTCAGCAAGCCTCAGTGCCCATTCCAAGAATCCTCCGGTACCGAAGAGAAGAGGAAAAAGAAAAAAAAAAAAACAAAACACTAAAACACCAAAACCAGTTCTGTTGTCCATCTCCCTTGCTGGCTTCAGTGCTGGCTGAATAATCAGCTGTGAAGCTGCCCTAATGCCAAGACCATGACATGGTCCTCTTAAGCTCTGGTGCAGAATCAGTCTGTTCTCAGCCTGCTTCTGATGAAACTTGAAGGGGAGGAATCTGTATCCTCATCTCCATCTTGGGAAGTCTTCAGTCATTCCTTTTTCTGTGTTGGAACACAACCTTTTGGAACTGAAGATGGGATCTCAAGGATTTCTAGGACTGTTCTCACTACTCTGCAGGTTTTCAGGTACCTTGAACACCCATGATCCTTACTAATCTTTTGTGGAAATTGCACTGTCAAATCCTTCAAATATACCATAGTGTCTGTGCGCACAGGTACCATTGCTTAAACCAGGATGAGAAAGACAAGGTCAGCAGAAGAGGAGGTGAAAATGCATCAGCTTTTTCAGAGGGTATTTCATGAGGAAAATTTAAGTCTTAGCATACTAAGTGGTGTGAAAAGATCTGAAACCCCGGCTGCACTCCAGCACTGCTGCAGGTGGCCTTCACGTGCTGAACTTTGACCTCAGGCTTTTACAGGCCTGTTCCCAGTGTTTAAGTACTTTCAAGACAGTAAAGCCACCAGGACTGCTCAGACCTGAATGCCTACACCATGGCCTGCTCCAGCCCTTCCCAGATACAGCAGGCATCCACCAGCAGACCTCTGTTCAGAGCCTGGGGCTCTTTTCCTTTGGCCAGAAGGACTTCAGCAAGCTCCTCTCTCCTCATGCTGACTGGCTTATCTGCCATCTCCTCTTTCCGGGGAACGCTCCCAAATGTTGGCAGCGTCAAGGCATAGCCACCCACCACCCTCCTAAGGGGGACTTGGCAGTCACATTTTCATGAGTATCCCGATATCCAAGATAAGCTGTGTTGAAGAAAAGACTCAGCTATCTTGGAATTGCAACCGTTGTGTGGCTCTGCCCAGTAAAAAGCATTTTGGGTTCCAGCTGGCAGTTTCTTGGAGACGGCCTTTTGGAAGGTGTATTGGACAGCAAGTCCTGTTCCAAAATACTGATTCCTACTTCAGTGGAATCCCTGCCTTATTGTTGCTTCTGCAGCAGTGGGACAGGGTGGATGTTTCAAATCCCTCTGAACTGCTGAGATCTCGAGGTGGTCATTACTGGCTGGTGTCGTAGCCATCGGTCCTGTGGCTCGTGAGTTTTTAAGAGCAGCTCTGCTGGCTTGTTTGAGCCTCTGCTTCAAGATGATTGGAATTTGGAGATGCACTTTTCATGCTATAATGGAAGTAAAACACCAAAATGTGGGAACCAAAATTCATTAGGTTTAATTTCCGTGATGGATTCTGCTAAACCAAAGCTGTCCAAAATAGAAGAGTTTGGGAGGGATGTTTTCAGCTGTGCCTTGTGTTATCGAAGGCTTCAGTTGTGAGCTGAAATTTCTTGTTGGTTTTGGCAATGATTGTTATTTAGCTGTAAATATGTTGAAACAGTATCATACTACTTTGTAGTATAGGCAAGGTATTTAGCACATTAACTCTTGGTTGGGGCCAAAATGTGTGTTTCAAGATGTGATTCTTTTCTTCCAGGTATGTGTTTTGATTTACTCGACTTCCAAGCTGATGTTAAATAGAAGTGTTCTGGCATCTGCTTTTCTTCCTTGTTCAAAAGGGACATTTCAGTGAGAGTAGAGATGCTTCTTGGTCCCAGTCCCTTAATTCAGACATGTAACTTTACAAAGCGTATAAATCATTGAAGCTCCTTTAGACATTGCTTTGATGAAAAATGAAAAGCAAGACATCGATTTGAGTCTCACTGAACCACTGTGTATTTTCATTTGTTTTGTTATGACAGTCTCATTTCACTTTTTCTTTTCTGCTAATTCTACCTTACATTTTTTTAGTTGGGAGGGAGAGGCAGAGGTTATTTGGTATGCAATCACCATTATAGTTTGCAAACTAAATATTACAGTATAACACATTGTCAGTTCACCTTCTGATTATTATGGATCGGTACAATTTGTGTGTGGGAACAGATCCTATTACCTTGCTACTTCCACATTCTTCTGGGATTATGGCACTGCCTGGCTGTTTAGCATAAAGACAAATCTGATTTGTACTCCCTGGCAATCGTTAGAAGTTGAGTTAAATCACATTTTATTGTGCTATTTAAAAATTAAAATTTAAAAGCCGTTGTAGTATTTCTCAAACTTTATGGAAATATTATTATTAAAATAAAAGCTTAACAATGTTCCCTTTGACATAAAATTCCACACTACGCTCTCTGCAGGTAGCACTGATTTCAAGTGATAGTGTCAAAGTAAGACTTGAATGAAGGCTGCATTCAATCTGCCTTGTGCCCAGCTATCCCATTAATGCATGTTACAGTAAGTTCTCTTACCTGAGTGAGGAGTTGGGGTGTCACTGCAGGGGTCAGCACTACGTGGCTGTAACAGCCTGAGTCAGTAGCTTTTCCTTTCTGGCATGTTGCAGTCCTGTGTTTTGGTTTGGTTTTTTCCCGACTAACCAAAATGAAGCTTGTTTTCTACTGAAGCTTTGCCATAGGTTTAAGAAATGTGGAACAAAAAGTTCTGAGCACAGTGCTCTTAATTAGAAGGAGCAGGAAACTGATTTTTTTTTTTTTTACCCTTTAGCTTGGGGACTTGTGGCGTTATAGGGCTTTGGGAGAGAGGCATGGCTGTGGTTTTGGGGAGGTGGGAGGGGTGTCCTGCCATGCTCCTCTCCAAGAGCAGGATGTGCACTGTGCTGTAATGGGCTGTGACTGATCTGTCCTGCAGCCCAGGGAATGGCAGGGATCACCTCCAGTGAGGGTCGGGAAGCAGAGCTTCCCAGAGGAGAGTGCTCTCATCTTTGAGGCATTGGAGGGGTTGGGTCAGCAGTGGGAAACTGTTCTGTGGGTTCTACAGAGGGAGGGGCAGTGAATGGAAGGACGGGTCTATATCCAGTACTGAATGTAAAGGCCTCTTATGTCTCAGAAAAGATTATTTTGAAGGCTAGTTAGCCAAATTCAGATCAGTTCTGTAGCAATACCCAGCAGTGATTTTGGAAGGTAAAACTGCTCTAATTTTGGAATGAACCTGACGAGTTCGTGCCGATCTTTAATCTCCCTGTTTTTCTTTTCTTACAGCAAGCAAGGATTTGGCACAGACATCCTATTTCATGGCTACCAACAGGTTGTTATCCTGAACCTCTTTGTTGCACTGTTGTAGCACACTATAGCTTCCTTTACTGCAGGGCCCCCTCCATGTGTCTTACCCTTGTTGCAGCGGGAGACTGGGCCATCTCCAGTGGTGGTTCCTTCCCGCCTGCAGTGCGGTGTATTGGACAAGGGCCTCGTGGCACAAAGGGGTTAAATGCACAATGAGAAGTGTAGTGGTGCTTTCTGATGACATTTTCTCGATTGTGAGTGCATAAATCTAAAATTGGTAGCCTGAATAGCAGCTAAAGATTACAGAGAGATAAACTTAACCTAGAAATCCGAGCATCTTGGTAAGTACAAAACTATTTTTAGTTTACGCTTGTAGTTAATGGCAGTTTTCTCTTAACTTTAAATATATTGATCCAGTCTTAACTTATAAAACTGTAGTGGGCCTGAGTTCTTTTCAGCTGGCTGATTTTTCTTTTTAGATAGACTAGTACAAGCCCAATGTTCTTCCTTTCAAAAACAGCTCTTTAATCTTAATATACCATTTTAAAACTTAGGTACTTAGATAAATATAAGTTCTAGGATTTCAGATGGGTATTGTGTATACATAGCCTGTCACAGAAAGAACTAGAGAGCAGACTTTAGTCTTGATTTCTTGATTACTTCAACTTCTTGCAAAACAACTTGAAGCTTTATTTAAGAGGATTACATTATGTGTACTTAGTTTTTGGGCAATATCTGCTGTACAAAATAAATAAATCAATCCTGGTGGTTCCTTGATGGGCAAGATTCTGTACTTAACCAGATGATAAGTTGTGCTAAACCAGTGAAACTGAGCCAATGTATTTTGTGCTGCTGCCAGCTGGAATCTGAATACACGTTCACAAATGTCCCAAATCCAGGCCTGTGAAAGCCAAGCCCACAAGTAATTCACCTGGTTCTGTGGAACTGCTGGGGACCTTCTGATTGTCTCATTCAGAGACTGCAGAATCAGCTGTATGCTTTTTACTGCAGAGTTTTAATTGACCATATCATACTTCTTTCTTTTTAGTACTGAAGTACAGTAGAATAACTGTTAAATTTATTTGCAGTTCATCAGACTTTTGATAGGAAAAGCAAATTAAACTTTTCTGCCAGATAAATGCCCTGCCCTTTGTTTTCTTAGGGCAGTAAGATATCTTATGAACTTATTCAGCAAAATGTTTAACTGCTGTTGCTTGATGAGTTGCCTCATTCTGTCTGTTAATGGTTGATTTGTTTGGGTTTTCTGTTTTCCATGTTTGATTTCCTTTGGTTCCTCATTACGAAAATTTGTGCAACAGTCTGCACCTTACAACGTTCTGTCTTCAGTACAAGCCCACAGTGATAGCATGTGTGTGCATTCACTTGGCCTGCAAGTGGTCCAACTGGGAGATTCCAGTGTCAACCGATGGGAAACACTGGTGGGAATATGTAGATCCTTCAGTTACTCTAGAACTGCTGGATGGTAAGTGATACTACACTGCCTTTCACATCTGGAAACTCACGGGTCAGTTATTCAAGGGATACGTCAGGATGGGAACATAGCACAGAGTAAGAGCTTTAGGCCTAAATTAAGTCTCACTGACCTCAGGTACCATACTGTCAGGTGAAAGGGATAGCAAAGGGGAGAACTTCAGAAGACAGACTTGGATTTGAGACCTTTAGTTTGAAGGGGCATCCATGTACCTTTTGTAGGTGCAGGTCAGAATCTTGGGTTTAAATGCTTTTTCAGAACCGAGAATGATGGAAATGTACCAGTGCAAATTCCTGCAGTCCTGGTACTGCACTGGAGCAGAACATCGTTTCAGTCACAGTGTTCACAGGGGTGGGCATAAAACTGCCGTGTTCACGAGGGCACTCTGCATTAACAATTTGCATTAACATCACTTGTGGTATCTCAAATACCCGTAAAATAGCTTTTCTTGTCAAAAGGCTTTTCCTGAAGAAAGCAAACACCTAGAACTCCACATACCTGGAAGTTTACTGTCTTTTGTAGCACTTATTGCAGAGC
>VXAY01000767.1:1950022-2035022 GCA_013399855.1 Oxyruncus cristatus | reverse complement strand
TCTTGGGTCTGATTTGTAACCAATGTAATCTGCATTATATACTGTCCTAAACCAGAGCCTGGGCAGAGAGATGACATAGCAGGAAACTGTCTTAATTTGTCTTTGAAGCACTACAGTACTTTCTTTCTGAGTCTGTTTAAATAGGTGTGCCATGAAATGCATCTTATACAGCCCCTCTGGATAAGCAATATATTGTACTGTAAATATAGCAGTTTCTGTCGCAAGCTGGAGTTAAAATGTCTGGATGGTAACTAGTGCCTGTCTAATATACATTGGAATGAGCATAGGCCTTCCTCTTAAGGTGCTGTTTCAAAAGAATTATTTCCTGTTTTGATTCTGAGAAATTGTGAAATAATAGTGGATAAAATGTTGCTATCCTACATTGAGATCCAAACAGTGGGTTTTGGTTTCTCTGTAAAGGATGTCCATAAAACTCATGGGGTTTGGTTTTCAATGTCATTGTAAATAGGTGAAACTGTACGTGTCATTGTGTCTGGAACTGAATTCCTTGTGCTGATCCCTGGGGCTGAGAGGGAGGGAGAGGAGGTGCAGCCAGGTGCCACTAGTTTGCCCTGACTGAAATTAGTGACTGGTGTGAATTGGCAGCCTGGCTGAGGGGTGGGAAGGAATGAAAACTGACGGGATCGGCATCGGCCTCACACGGGAATGACTGAATAAATGCAATAAAAGGATCAAAGTCAACACTGTTCCTTTGTTCATCACTTACTACAGATTTTTTGTTATAAATTTGAGTACAGGAATTATGTAATTTGTAAAATGACGCTGTAGTCGAGACCTTGGTACAACACTATTAAAAATCCTCCCTGTTTGTGAGAGCTGAGGTTTGTAGAATAGTGAAATTCTTTCGTATGTTGAATTTTGGTCTGTTCCTGAGGGTGGGAGTGCTGGGCTGATGTATCTCACTGTGAGCTGGTTCTTGGCTATTTGCATAACATGGCAGTTCTGTACATTCTTCTGGCTAACTGTAAATATAAATGTTTCATAATAGCTTAGTTGCATTTTTGAGGTACAGCCATTTGTGTGAGATTAGAAAAAACTTTATTTCTAAGAACTTGTAAAAAAAAAAAAAAAGTATTTTCAATAAAATTCCCTACCTCACCTCTATTGTGCAGAAATGATCCCATTTTCCTATGTTGAATTTTTACAAAGTTGGAAACACAAAGGTCCCCTTTCAGTTATTGGCTAAACATGGCTGGTTTTCATCAAATCAGTCAAATAAGACTGCTTCAAAGTCTGAAGTCTCATTAGTGTCCTTTGCTGCCATTCCCTTGTGGTGATCAGGTATTTGGTACCTGAAAAGCAGGTTCTAGAACTGTTAAGCCACCTCCAGCTGCTCCCTCGCTGTGCCCTTGGGCCACAGCCTGTACCCTGGCCTTGTGTAGGGGCTCGCCAGGCTTCAGGGCAGGGTTATGATTTTTCTTTTTAGCAGTGAGGGGGTGGGTGACAGTTGTACACCAAGCATCTCTCTGACCTTAAGGGGGAGGGCTTCCCAATCCTTGTTTTGCAGGGAAGGGAATTGGACAAACGCTTTTCTTTAGTTGGGATGTAAACGCACATTCCCGTAATCAGTCCTAAAAATAAATGCCTTCAAAGACTTGGAAGTTGTGCCAAACTGAACTAGCTAATTAATTCCTCCTTCCTCTGGAATGCCTAACTTCTTACACCTTTAAAAAAGTAGATCACTAGTGCCAGGAGTGTTCTCTCCAGTTGCTGCTGGGAATTACTTTCTTTGGCTCCTAACATGGATATAGCAAACATAAATCCAGTTTTTAACCTTAGACCTTTCAGTAGCTGGGTTTGATTCCTCTGTATTCCTGCACCTATAATGGCAACATTTTCCTTGCCATAGTTCAGAGATTGTGTTCTTTGCCAACACCTGTAAAATTTCTGAGGCTGTCCCATGGTGCAGGTCCCTGGAAGAAGGGAAAAGAAGGGGAGAAAAGGCACTGGACTGGGTATGCTGGAGGCCCTTCCTCAGGAGAACTCTTGTTCTCTTTTGCTTGTGTGCAAGAACCAGAGACATGACAGGAGGGGTGGAGAAATGGCATCAGCTCCTGCTTAGCGAAAAAGCCCTGATTTTGAACCCAATAGTCAAGGGACTGTGGGTTTTCTGGGCTCAGTGTCTGCTTCCTTGGAAAGGCAGGTAGATGTATTTTTAGATGCAAATTTTTACATCCTATTGCTGTTGATAGTTCAAAGACCAGTGCAAAACAGGTGGGTTGGCATTCCTAAGGCCCCTCCCTTCTCCTGAGATGGGAGCAGCGGCTCAGAGCTTCAAACACTACTGTGTGAAAGGACTGTCAAGTACCCTGCAGTGATACAACAGAACAGTGTGTTTTCAGGTTCTCAGATTTAAGCCCCAAATCCTGAGAAGACCTGGAGTCACAGCAAAGCGCCCTCCTAGTGCTTGGCGGCCTGGCATGAATTGTAATGGGCTCCTGCTGGTGGCAGATTTAAACCAGTAAGGCTTGCCCTGCTTGAGTACTGTAGTTAAACAAGTGTCACCCTCCTCCCTGAGTCACTTCTCGTGGAGTATGCAGTTTGCAAGGTTTGGCACCCTTCCTGCTGACTACCTTGGACACCTTAATTAGGCATCTGGATTTGCATGTGAAAATCTGTGATGTCCTCAAGTAAGAAATAGCAAAGTTAGACTTGTTTCTGGAATGTCTCACAAGAGTGGCTCAGCCGAGTTTAGCTGTGCTATGCCCCGGGCTGGGCTTTCTTTAGCTGTGCTGTGCCGCGGGCACATCCCCCCAATCTCCAGCAGATTAGGCTGAAATACTTTGTTGCACTTGCTGGCCTTAAACTGCCACCTCGTTCTCAACATCTGGTTAATCAAAAGCAAAAATGTGCTTTCACATTTTGATTAAAAGCTCAGGTTCAAGTTTTGCAAACCTCCAAGTTCCAAACTAATTTTAGTGTAATTAGCTGGATTAAACACGACACTTAAATTACAAATAACTAATAACCTTAATATTGGAGAACTCTAACAAGAGATGTTAGTTTTGCTTCTAAATCACGTGCATAAGGAAGGGGATTTACAATGCTGATTATTTTATTAATTAACTACATATTCTAGAGCATTCCCATTCTTCCCCGCTAAAATCTGTCATCTCAGCTTCATTTCATGCTAAATAAAACCTCATATTTCCTTTGCAGCTTTGCTGGAGACACTACATTAATCTGAGAAGAATTAATGCACACCATGGAATTATGTACACCCCACCTGAGTTCCTATGCCAGGGCTCCCACCTTTACTCTGCAAGGCACTTACTTAAATGTGAAGATCCTTTAACGGGATGTTGCCGTGGATTCCTGGCACGAGCAGCAACCTGTGTTCCTCAAAATGGGACTGGTAACTGCTTGAACTTGGAAGATTACTGTGATGTTGGGATTTCTCTTATACTGGCATTATGTTCTGTCTTTATTGCGTGACATTACACCTACAGAAACTATCAATAAAGGATTTTGCTAGAAGTACTGGTTTCTCTTTGCTTTTATAAAATTTAGACCGACTCTCTGAAATCAGGCAACTGGAATAAAGCAAAGCTTGAAAGCTGTTTATGAAACTAAAGTGTTTAGCACTCTGAGGGAAGTTGGTTTTATACACAACTTAGAACTTCCTTCTTTCCCTTTTTACTGCTGGCACTGAAGTCAGTGCCTTGAATCCTTTAGAGCTCAGCTCTGAACAGTTGTAGGGCTGAGTTTTACTGCATCTCTTCCTGGAGCCTGGGTGCTCACAGGGCTTAAAGTTTACCCTATTTTGATAGAAGAAATCTTATCAGAAACAGGACATTCCAAATACTAATACCTGCTTTTTTGCTTTGGTTTATTACTATATAATTACACTTTCTAATTTTATTTAATGCTGTGCAGTTAGTAGTTCTACTACTTGTTACAATTACTTTTGCCGTGCAGATGGAGACTGTTGCATGTCATCTAATCATAGAGTGCTCACTTCAAGTGTTTTGAGAACCCCTTCAAGTTTCCACTGTGTATCAATACCCAGTGAGGACAGGAAGGAACACAAAGCCAGACCCTTCAGTGTTACCAGTGACAGGACAAGAGCCAAGAGGCACAACTTGACCTACAAGGCAGTCTGTTCAAACACAAAATCCTTTTTACCTTGAGGGTGGAGCCTGGTTAATCAAAGGTCTAATAACAGACTCCTTGGACACAACCGTTCTCCCGCATTTCCGCTGTCCCTTAAAAGTCCAGTTCCTTCTGGTCTCTTTTCACAAGTGGAAATCTTTCATATGGAAAATGGATACTCACTTGGCAAGAGTTTTGAAAAATTCACTGTCTTCCTTTCACAAAGGGATGATCCAGTAATTGCAGAGCAGAAGGACGTTCGTGTTGATCTCTGCATTGAAGATTTCAAAAATCAGGACATAAAATTAGTATTGTGCCTCTGAGGGAATTGTAAAATCTAAATGCAAAATTAGCCTTTTTTTTTTTTCTTACTTCTCCAGTCACTACTCATTTTTAGGTTTTATTTGATAAAGCTGGTAGGAAGGGAGGCTTCCGGGGAATAGACTGTTGGAATTTATGAATTATATAACTGAAATATTTTATTCTTAAAGAAATCAGTCTCTGTTCCTCTAAATTCCTTGCAGAGCTCTGAATAATTCTGCTAATTTGGCTGTTTCAGGGTCACCAAAAAATGTGTTTGAGTGGTAATTATTCGTTTGATCCTCCATCAGTCAGGAGGATCAAACTGTTCTGTCATCTCAGTCAGTGTCATGCACGTTAAGGAGCCCACAGGTTGTCCCAGGAAGCTGTGGATACACCATCCCTGGAATTGTTGAAGGCTGTGTGGGGTCCTGAACAACTGCCCCTGGTTTAGTGGGTGGAGTCCCTGCCCATGGCACACAGTTGGAACTAGAAGGTCTTTACAGTGCCTTCCAACCCAAGCCATTCTATGATTTCCATGGAATCACAGTACAGTAATTACAATATTGGCTTTCTAGAGCCAAGGGCTTTGGGCTTTTTTCAATCTGGAGGGAAAAAAACAGGGAAAGGAATAAAGGGCACCAGTTGCTCAAATAATAAACTAATGGGGAATATGGGATAAGGGAGGCATTTATATTTAGGACATGGTGAAATCATACACTAAATTTTTGTCACCACAGGTGCCTCCAGACTTTTGAAAAGCTAAATGCTCTATGCTTCCCTCTACTTAACAATTCCTTCTCCCTTTTAAACACCCTTCTCTCTGAATCAAAGTGTATATATAATGTCACTATATACAGGCCACAGTTTTTCTTATTATGTGGTCCACAGGAACCAGAACCATTCCATAACGATTCTAATCCAGGGATTAGAAATTAGGTTTCCTGCCCCTGAGATCACTGGCATGCCCACTAAATAACATGTACTTGTTATTAACATAACTCTTGTACTCGAATCTGATCTTTAGAGATATGTAAAAGACTGCTCTTAATTTTATAGAAACTACACACAGAGGTCAGGAACTTAGCTCTGGAAACGGATAGTCCACTTAAACATCTAGGACACAGCTGATATTTAAAACAAAACAAACACCACATAAATAATTCTTATAATGGGTGGGTGCTAGTGGTTTGAGATTGTTATACAGAGAGCTCTATGTTTCTAATAAGGATTGTGTTTCAAGTATTTCCTGGACTGGCAGTGATAACAGATTTTTCCACTGCAGAAGATAAGAAGTAAGTGGAAGCCCTTTCATTTAGAATATTGTCCTCAAAAAAACCTGCCTGACATAAGCCAAACTCAAGCGATACTGGATCAGCAAAGCACATAAAAGAAAGTTATCAAACATTTTGTCTAAAACTCGGTGGTGTTTCCTTCCGAAAATTACAGGAAAAGTAAGTGATGAGTGTAAGGTCTACAAAAAGAGAATGTGTGAGGGTATTTTTATACCATTATGGAGAGTAAAGCTCTTTTATATATACTATTATTTAAAGGCTTTCCTGAAATGCTGAGAAGCCGCAGCATTTACAGGAGGGACATGTACATTATAAGATGTAACCTAAGCTCCCACCAACAATCTCTACAATCCAAACTGTCTGCATTCTTCCTTTCAATTTTCAGTGGAGGTTCTCCATACCTGGTTAAGCAGGCATGCACAAAATCCACGGCAGCGCTGGAGAATCCCTCGGGAAGGGAAGGCATCAGCCCCCTGTGGGCCCCGATGTAGAACATGGCTGCAATCCTGCCCATGGAAGCCAGGGGCGGCTTTCCTGTTGCCATCTCAAACACGGTGCAGCCGACGCTCCAGATGTCTGATTTCCTGCCATATCCAGACTCCCTGATCACCTCTGGAGCCATCCAGTAGGGAGTGCCGTGCACGGACCGCAGGGTCTCGCTCCGGGTGCCGCCGGGGCTGATCCGGGCCAAGCGCCTGGCGCAGCCAAAGTCGATGAGCTTCACCGTCCCGCTGGGCATGAGCATCACGTTGTTGCCCTTGATGTCTCTGTGCACCACACAGTTGGCGTGTAAATAGGCAACCCCCTGGAGAATCTGCCTGGTGTATCTGCAAAGGACAACTTCTGGCAACGGGCCAAAGCGATTGATAATACTGGAAATGGAGCCACCAGGAACGAACTCCATGAAAATGCTTAAAACGTTGTGTTCCAGACAAGTTCCTAAGTAAGTTACAATGTTGACGTGCTTCAATGTCTTCAAGAGATCAACTTCCTCATGAAACTTCTGGTATTCCTTTTCTGTAGAGAGTTGATCTGATGCGTCCAAAACAACCTGTTTTACAGCTATTAATTGTCCCTGGCTGGTCAGACCACAGTACACCTACAACAAAACCATCAGTTATTAAAATGGAACGTGAGATAAAACTGAGTACTTACTTATTTAGAATAGTATCCTTGTGTTTGTCATGTTTCATGTCTCATTGTATAACCCAAAACACCGAAGTCATTGGTTGAACAGACCGACAGCCAGTTATGAGACAAAGTGTAGCTCAGCCACAACCAGCACATCTCTTAACATTCAGACGTTACTTACTGTGCCATAGGCTCCCTTTCCAAGGACTTCTCCTCTTGTCCACATGATCGGATCCTCGTTAGTTAAGCTGCTTCCTGGTAACTTAGTAGATTCATCTAAGTTTAGAAGGCCACTTTCTTCACTTGGTGCCAAAAAGGCTTTACTGCAACTCTGCTTTAAAGATGTTGGTCAGTGTGGAGAAAAAGCAGAGAGGAAAAGAAAGGTTTCATCTTGTCCTTAACAATTTTTATAAGGAATCATTTTTCCTGTCATGGCTCTGCTCTATAGATTTATTTATATATACACAGACATCACCCAGCCCATCCATACAATTGCCATGCTAGGTAAGGCTAGGTAAATAAGATGGCAAGAATTCCTCCACCTAGCCGGGGATCTCTGCAGTGAGAATAGAGGTATAACTGGCACCTGTGTCTGCAGAAGTATAAGGGAGTGTGTGTAGCAACAAGGAGTGAAAGAAATTTCTTTCACTACAAATTTGTGACTTAAATAGCCCAAAAGCTAACAGAGCAGAGGAGGAGCAGGGCTGGAAGGTGAACACCTTGGTAGGTGACAGCTCTTAACCGACTTCGGGGCCAGAATCTGACCCTTCTGGACTCCAAGTTTTGATTAAACATTAATTAAACAGCCTAAGTCTGCCTGATAAGCCAATACTTGTAGTTCATACCTGTAAAAGTGCCTAGTTGCACTCACAGATTCAAGGCAATTGCCCTTTTGGATATACAAGGACTGTTTGTACCGTCTTTTCATATTCCTTAGCTTCAAAATCTCAAGAGTTTTGCCTTGCCAAAAACATTTTATACTTGCTCTATAATTAAAATAACCTATTCTCTTTCTTTCACAACAACTTCTCAATTTATCTTGACCCATGATATAAGCTTTGACAGCAATTCTTGTCCTGCCTTAGTACCTTCTGGCTTGTGTCCTGACATGCAGCCTCTAACTTGGGTGTTCAACTCAGCACTGGAGGAATCAGTGGGCAGCTGGCCCAAGGAAAAGAGATTTGATCTTTAATAAGCACATATTTCCTGTCTTTCCTTCGAACTTGGGTGAAGCACCACCCAAAAGAGGCAGCAAGTTACAGGAAATTACTTTTACCTTGTCTAGAGCATTATTTACTATTGCTTCATCTCCACTCATCACATTTTCTTCTTCTTCTTCAGGATGTGGGGTTTGCATTTTAGAACCTGTATTTTTTGTTCTTGCAGAGTTGATGTCTTTTTCTTCCAGCATTAGCAATTCCTCAGCCAGGCAACAAAGCAACTCATCAGTCACATCTTTACCTGCCCAGGACAAAGTGTTTTGACTTGTCTGGAAACCGGAGCTTTTAGCACTTTTTGTCCTGATCACTGAAGGCTGAGTCAATTCATTTGCCAAACCACTGTTTTGAGGTGTGTTCACCCAACTGTGATTTGATTTTTCTGTAGGGGATTGACACTCCAGTCTATCTGAAAAGGGTGATGCTTCACACTTACAGATAGACTTGAAGGAGGCCTGGTCTGATTCCAGGTCTTTGCAATCATCCATATTCCCCCTGCACTGGGATACGCAGATGTTCTGGTCTGTTGTTAACAGACTGCTCCTTGGAGCAACACAGTCTTCATCACTGAGCTGAAGAAGATTCTGGCTACAGGGAGCAGCTCTCTGATGGTTGGACACATCCTGGCTGTCTAAGGACTGCTCCAAAGTAACTTCTTTGATAGTTGGTAAGTTTGAACTTGACAAAATTTCATTTTGCTTAGTTGACTGAGAAAGCTCTTCTAAAAGCATAAGCTGGTGATCTGTGTCTCCATGAGACCATGCCGTGCTCCCTGACGTGCTTGTCTGAAACTCTGTATCAGAAGTTACCACATTATCTTGCTCTGTGTTGCTGTCACTCAGCTTGGTACTTCCATCCTGTGGGATTGAACCTTTCTGCTTTTGTTTAGTGCCAGGTTTTGTCTTCTTTGGCTTGGGATGTGTTTTCTTTGGAGCGTTTCTTACCCTGCTGCTCTCCTTCCCTTTGGTGCAGGTACATCTGCGGGTGCTGGCAGTGCCTCTCCCTGAGGGAGCAGAACAAACACTTTTATAAAACCTGCTCTCATGTCGCTGGAGCTCCTGCATGTGGGAATACACAGGAGTTCCAAACATTTCATAAATGCCCGGGCCTTGGTCATTTGAGTTCATTTGCCTGAACATGTCACTGTATTTCAGGTCTCCAAAATCTGAGGCAGACGGTGCATGTGGCAGAGAAAGTGGAGTAGCAATTTTCTTTAACACAACTGAACTTCTGCAACTGCAAGAGAGACTTGGCTTTTTGAGTTTCTGAGCACTCTGAGAAAAATGGAGTTTGTCTCCTTGAGGGGTTTTTTTCTGACACTTCAGAGAAGTCTCAGGTTTCACCTGTGGCAGTTGTAAAGAAGGAAAAATCTGACTCTTGGCATTATATTTTGTGGTAATCTCATCAGAAACAACAAAGTCTTTAGACATCTTTAGCTTGTTATTCATTTTAGATTTGGATGAATATTTATTTCTATTAATCTTTCTTTTATTTTTGTCACTTTCTTTGTGAGCAAGAATGTTGAAGCTCTGAGCACCATGAGGAGGCAGGCCATGAACATCACCCTCTTTTGGGGGGGGTTGTTTAGCAACGTATGGCTCCCTGGCTGGCTCTTGTTCAGAGAATGTAACATGAACAGCAGGTAGAAGCTCTCTTTGGTCTTCTGGAGTAGCTTCTGACATTGCTTCTTTTTCCATTTCAGATTCAGAGAGACAGACGTGATTTTCTGTTTGTTTTCCAGAGGGATCTTCAACCTCTGCTATGGGAATTACTGCAACTACAGAATTATCTTCTAAGGCATGGTAGGCCTCTGTCACTTCATTTTCACAGGAAGGATCAACATCATGATGGCCAAGTACAGAGTTTGCACTTTCAGCACCTTCACGGGGTGCACAATCCAGTGCCATCTCTGCAGCATTACCTTCTTCTGGGCCAGTGCTGCAGCAACTCTCTGCTGCCCTTTGCCCGTTGCCAGCTCTTGAGGCATCGCCGCTGCTCGACATGGTAAATGTTGTCTGAGCTCCGCCACAGTTGACCAGAGCATCACTGGAGCTCAGGTGGGGCTGACTGTCACCACAGAGCCTGGCGTGGCTCACAGGATCGATGTTCTCACAAACCACCGAGCACTGGAACTTCACCTGCTCATTCCTGTCATTGTGGGCACCTACATCAGCTTCCCTCCATTTCAAATGGCTTTGACTTCCTTCTTTCTTGTTGTTGGGGTACTTTGAACAGTTCCTCATGCTGAAGCAGTACAGGTCTTCTGCTGGAGTGAACTTATCAGAAATTGTAGCCACAATCAAGTCTGATGACTTTTCACTGTGCCTTTTCAATAGATTGTCTAACTGACGATGATAAAATTTGGTAACTGATTTTATAGGCTGAGGAATAGAGTTCATAATATTTAAAATATTTCTGATGTTGCTGCTTTCATTGACAATACCATCGTCTAAAGGAGCAAGATGAATTGTTCTTACAGGCTCACGTGTCACTGGTGGCAAATGAAACTGTAATTTCCATTAAAAAAAACATTAATAATAAGCTACAACACAGATACAGGTAAAATGTAATCACTGAGAGTTTTAGGTACACTGGAGGACAGCACAGTCTGCACTTGAGTTCCAGTGAAGGTAAATGGATAAACCCAAAGGCCATTTTCAAACGGCTGCTAACGCAGAAGTCTGTTGGGTAGGGGATGTGTTTTATTATTCCTCCCTTCTTCCTTCTTTTCCCATCACATTAGTGGAAGGTACCACCTCTCTTTGAAAGGTCTGAGAAATGAAGCACTTTGTTGTGACTGTTCAGATGAACAGAATAATTTTCTGAAAATAGTACTTCTATTCTTTATTTTATAGGAAATGAAATAAAAATAAACTTGAATATACTGTATATTTTCATGCAAATGGATGCAACAGAAATAATCACACAGTCATGTGCTCGAAGTACTCATTTGCATGTCTATATTCCACATCAGTTTGCAATCTGCAGGAAATTTCTGTTTGCATTCCAAGGGCAAGCTGAGGTTTGAATATGCCAGGAAAAGCAACGTGTGTTGGTTTGAAATCTACAGTTCTGAAGGCTTTGTCTGGCCCGTGGGGCATTAATACAAATGCTCAGTTTATCCCAAATTATATGCCTTTAGCATCATCAGAGCCCAAGGCATGAAATAAAGCTGTGTTAAATAACACTGGGGTCAGCTAAATTATTTTGCTTAAATATTTCCATCTATTTAAAATGTTTTTTTTTTTCCATAACCCTTTCTATGATCCTCTGTCAGATCTCTTACTCCTACTTCTATGCTTTCCTCTCCTTTTTTTCCTGTGAATGCTGCTGTATCCTGCAGTGGCTTCACTGAAGTTTACAGCTGATTCAATGAGTTTGTACAAAGGGCTATTGATTAATATCCATAAAGGCCAAATTCTCTTTTTTGCTAGAAAAACTATATTTGATCTTTTGTAACTTTTAAGGCTCACGTGGTGCAAAGCACCGACACGTGTAAATTGTGAGCTTGTTTCTAAGTGCCAAAATCCCATTTACACTTATCATAAAATTTCACGTCAAATACGTTTAATTCTAAGAGATTATTTTTTGTTAATACAATTAATTTCAGTAATCATCTAATATCAAGACTGTTTTAATATTCAGCTTCAATTTTAAATTACCACTCAATATAAGAAAACTGTTTGGGCTTTTTTTAAATTTGGCAAACCTACACATCTAATATTTTTAACATATAGGATGTTCACACATTAAATTAAATTACATATTTCTATTTTAAGAGGGTTTGTATCTTTTTGAACTTTCAACCTTTTACCTCCAAAAATGCCTGATGTAATGTCTTACTGGCAGTTTGTTGTTACACATCTCAGGATTTGCTGACACACACATATATATAAAATAAATGCAAAAATGCTTCATGTTCTTAAAAAAAAAACCACCTGAGACTAAGCAAACTACCTGCATTACTTCTGTATTTCTATTTTTAAAAGGATAGAATACTTTCAATCACTTTATAAGTGATTATGCCTAATGCCATCTTACCTTAGATCTCTTGTTCCTGGTTTTCAGCATTGCTATATTTAACCCTTAAAAATCAAAACAAATGAAATGTTAATTTGATATTCTTAAACGTGCCAGAATTCTCATTAATAAATTAGTTTCAAGTTGTGATGTTCAGGGGACCAAGGATCTGTCAGATGGGTGTTCTCAGGGCTATGATACAAATGTGCAGTGCAGAAAGTGTCGTAGGTTGAAATTTCATTATGATACTCAACTTTACAATTCCATTTTCTATAGAAAACCATAAAATATTACACTTGTAAAATATTTTGACATTAATAATTTAAGCAAATACTTCACAATTTTAGATGTTTGCTAACTACAGTATGTAGCTAACTAATATTGCCAGTATGAGGGAAAAGTGAAAGAGATGCCATCACAATCCTACTCCAGGTACAGAAGGTTGAATTTACATTTTTGGGGCTCAGTTTCATTATATAGAAGTTGCTCCTCTTTAGCTCCTTCATTCTGCAATATCTATCATTAAAGAAGGGGGGCCAACATGGCTAAATCTACGTGAAAAAGTCAACCAGACATAAAAACAACTTTAAAGTTTAAAGAAAAAGGACTTCTAAGGCTTTGCCCTCTCATATGATAACTAATATATAACTTCATATAAAATTTGTGACTTTTAAACTGAACTTACTTTGTTGTGTTTGTGCTTTTATTATCTGAAAAGTATCTAAATCCACAAATGACTTTAAAATGTTGTATTCTGGGCACGAGGTCCGTAGCAGAAAGCTGAAGTCAAAGGCATATCCCATGTTGTCTTTCTTTGGGAAGAAAGGTAAAGAAGTGTGGTGTCTCCTCTGCAATGCAAACTGATTTTTACTTGGAAAACGTGCCACTTGTTGGTCAGGCCATGGCCTGGATTTTGGTGCTGTTTGGCTAAAAGGCAAAAGCAAAAACTAAAATACAGAGTGAAAATAAGTGGAAGGAGCAGCTCAAACAATCTGACAGGAGAATAATGTGAACAAGGAGTTTTTCAAATCCCAAAATGCCAAAGTATCTTTTCTTTCTTTATCTGGGAAGTTGTGCCTCTCCCTGGAAGCATCTGATTGCAAAGCCAGAGACTGACTATGAGTGAGAATGAGTGACAGACAGTGTTAAACAAGCAACAGCAGGAATTGAAAAACATATTGTTCACCTTCCCCTACTTGACAAAAACTGACTGCTTCCAGCATATATTTTTAGTGACTCATCAGGAAAGCGTGTCAGAAGAATTCTGAGGCCCAGATGTTCCTTTCCTACTTAAAAAACATGCTCTGGCCTGCCTGAAAGAACAGAGGCTGTGCAGACGAGCCCCAGATTCCTGCCACCTGTTTTCCGAAGAACAAAAATTATGGAGAAAGACAAACACTGTGGCTGAAAACAGGTACAAAAATACAGCCTTAGTTTATCTTAGAGCTGTATGCAACTGTCTGGTTTTAATAAGCCAAATTCTGACGGAAAACCACATTCCATATTTTTTCATATTCTACCAAATACTTTGTCCACGTAATGCAAAATCCCGCCTCCAGCAGTGGGCAGTAATTGCCATTGGGAAGAGATAAACACCACACAACATATAAAGCTGTATATAATGGCTGGCACTTAGGAAATATTTCCTTACTCACTATTACCTGCTTTGTCTCCATTTGTGCACACCCAACTACAAATTAAATAGTAACATGAATAACCTGTTTTTTCCTGGAGCTTTGCACGACTGATGCATTTCTTCCGTTGTCTTCTCTGCATCCTGAAAAGCACCAACCCTTGCACAACCTGCAACAACACATCAGTATTTGTACAAAAGCAGTTTAATTCACTGACCAGTGACACACTGTAAACATGGTTATTTTGGGGCATTAAAATATTATTACAAAGAAGTAGATGAAGTAGCTATCAGGAAAAAGAGTATGTTACATTAAAATAATTTTTCTTTTTTGCAATGTGAATGCATAACTCTGATTTATTCTTAGTTATTTGGTAAGTGTAGTAACTCAATGGACTATAAAAGCAAAGAACACATGAAAATGTTTCCAGTTACAGCTCCTAGATCAGTAGAACAGAAGACAAATATTGACAGAAACTCTGCAGAAGTAGAGCACTTAAAAATATGGAAACCAAAACAAATCTCGGGGCTTTACAAAGGCAGAAAATAACTCCGAGGTTGATTTCATATTTTGCTATGGTTGCTTAGTTTTGACAAACATCCAGATTTCAAGTTATTATTGTACTTTTCCTTCTTCAGATCCCTCATGTTACACTTTATACGCATAAACTTTGGTCAGACTACCTTTTTTGCTTCTCCTCTTATTTTGTTGGCTGTCAGACATACTGTTCTTAAATGTATTAAGGTCCAGAAACCTGCAAAGAGTAGTTTGTTAATTGATTTCCAATTCACGTGTGTGAATACAAAGCAGTAATTTATTTTTCATTATTTCAGAGCCATAAGTAGAACAAAAACATTTTAAAAGTACCTGAGATTATTAAGAATCCTATAATTTAGCATCTCATGCCCTTTCCTGTGAATGCAGGGAACCAAACAGTCCAGAGCATTTCTTTTCTACAGAGCCAGACTATCCAGACTGACTTGACTGAAAATATTAACAAAAATCTGACATCAGTGAGGTATAAACGTCACACTTTATCTCAGGCCTATTATAAATTCATAAATACATGCATGGCGATGTATTATCTCTGAATATTTACAAAGGTAAATTTTTTAGAGGTTTTAAAATTGCACACATTATAAAAAATAACTAGACTTCATATCATTGCCTTTTTTGGATGCCACTGAAATTCTGCGAGCTGTGCCAGGCCTCTGAATGAATTTGATACAGCCAAGAGTCACTACCTGAGACTGTTGTCCTATTAACTTATTAGTTGCAAACTTTTGTTTTCACTTTACACTATGGTATTGTCAGGAATAGCATCTTAACCATGAGCGTACCTTTCTGTGAGCACCTTTACGTATGTTTAGAAAAACATATTACTCAAAATGTATTATGTTTATAAAACCAAAACCCCTTGAAATTTGCATTAAATTAATGTTAAAAACATTGGTTAGTTTTTAACTAACAAAAGCCAGCTGGTAGCCCTGTTCCTGACTCCAGTGGGACAGAGATTTCCCAGCAGTTCAGATCTCAAAGCACGGAACTGTGGAGCAGAATGCAGAGGTCCTTTTCTCACACCTACCACAGATGTTCATATCACCTTACAAAGCTATCCAACCTCTATAACGAAAATTATCTGAACGTGTAAAGGTTTTCAATACATTAATTCAGTGGGGAATGTTTGTTTTTGAGATTTTTTTCCAGCGTTCCTAACTGTAGCTAATCGAAATGGTGTTTCTTTCAGAAGAAAATGGTATCTTCTGACAAAAAATTAGAGCTGATAGTTGTTTAAAACCACTGAAAAGATCAAAATAGAATTAGAAGATTGTAATGTACCTCTCCCTCAGCTGAGTGAATGTGCTGTGAGCTGGTTCATGATTGTGGAAACGCCAACCCTCTTTTCCAAGATTAAACTCAAAGACTAAACAGACCATAAGGTGATAGAGGCATAAACCAACACAGAACAATTTCAAAGGGCAGACTCTTAAAGAAGAAACATGAGAGGGTTAAGTAGAAGGATTTGAAGTTTTGAAAATCTAGACAGCTAATCCTTGAAATAAAATTTATCTCTATTAATAGTTTTGATGGATTTGGGACCCCTTCTGAAAAACACACTGAACTTCAGCTTCTCAAGTGACAAGAACACCTAAGGTAATTACGGACAGTCGACTGAAATTAATAAAAGCAAATACAATCATGAATATTAGTTCATATCTGTATTAAAACATTCACCAATGTCTTTACTGTTTAATAAATAATTTATAGTAAAAAATAGATAAGATATTGTACATGAAATAAATAATATATTGACAGATATATGTCTGAACGTACACAAATGAATATATATTTAAACATTTATGAATAACAGTGTCACATTATTACATTGGGTACCTCTGGGTGCTAGGAAGGAATTAAGTTCTTTAATTTGCATGGCAAGCTAAAAGAAAGGTATTTTAAAGTTATATTGATCTTTATTAAATCCATAAGCAGAACTATAAAAAATAGGACACCTAGTGGCTCCTATGTTGCTAATTTATTTATGAAATAAACTCTTTTCTTCAAGTTAGTGATGGAAAGTAACAATCTTTGTATCTTTCTCTTCATTTCAAAGTCACTACAGAGGTCTGTAGTGGAAATGAAGGGCCTCTGTGGATTTTCCTGGATTCAGTAGCATTTTGCCACTCAATATTGCTAGTCAGAGAAAGAATTAGGCTTTTGTTACTGATTCTATCAGCAAAAAAATTAAACTTGGAAACACACGGCAGCCTTCCCAACAGACTCATGCATTTTGCTAGATTAAATTAATTTTTTACAATAATTTTATATGACATCTGAAAAACGCGTGCTATTTTATAAGTATGTAACAGCCAGACATCAGGCAGTACTATAATTCTTGGTTTACAGAAGAGGAAACAAAGAAAAATGGAATGACCTACGGCTACCTTTCAATCACCTACAGCTGATGATCGAGATCATCCAATGAAGTGTGCAAAAGCACTCTTGATTTCTCATTCCTATGCATAATCCATCAAAATGTTCATCCCGTTATATAAGTCTAGTAAGAGTCAAATGGTGAACTTCTGCAAACTCTGCACGGTTTTTTTTGGATACACAAAACCCACTTCAAAATAATAACTGAGGAGGTTCTGTAAAAACGCACAAACAAATCTTACCTGGTGCTTCAGTAGCAAAGAACGAAAGAGGCGCAGCAACCTAAAGAGAAGTTACAAAGCATTTTCAGCTCACACCCGCCTTCCTTTGCTGGCCAGCGAGGCATTCAACAGCGATCACACACTTTTTGATTCGATTTTCGGCGTGTTTTCCTGACTGCGGAGCTCGCAGGCTCCGCTGCAGGCAGCTCTTGCGACACGAGGCTGTTGAGTTTACACGATGTTGCCGAGGTAACCCCCTCCCCGGGGGGTATTTTACTTGGAGGAGTTTAATTCAAAGAGCAGCAGTGACCTGCGAAAACAAACACGGCCGAGCTAAGCGGTGCCGCCGTTTAAGATCTAATCACGGGGCACGCAAATCGAAACCCTAATCTCCCAGCAGGCAAAACTAAACCCTACTCCTCTTTTTTTTTTTTTTTTTTTTAATGGGTTTTTTTATGTTTTTAATACCTGATCTGTTTCTACACCATTTTACGTTTCGCATTCAGCCCCCTCACCTCGACGCTCCCCCGTTACTTTTGAGTATTTTTAACCTCGTTTCTGGCAGCCGTAAACAGAAGATTTTAAGGATATTTCTTCTTCTTCTTAAGTAGCAGACTGTGCCAAGAGGCAAGAAAGGATAAAAAAAGGTACGGTGGGGTTCAGGCTGAGCTGAAAGGGTGTTTAAGGGAGATGGTTTGCTGGATGGCGGAATGACTTGGCCGCCGTCCCCCGGGACACGGCTGCGGGGAGGCACAAGCGAGGGGGAGGCTTTGGGCCAGGCGGGAGCAGGGACACCAGCCCTGGGATCACCAGCCCCCGGCCGGCAGACGAGGGTTGTGTTACTCGTACACCTGCGGGTACCCGGCACACCCGGCTTCGTTTGCCCTCTCGGCTGTCCCTGACGGAGCCGGAGGGTCTGGGGGAGCATCCCCCGCCGCCGTGAGGCGACCGCGCCCGCGGACATCCCCTGACAGCGCCCGTGAGGGGCCGAGCCAGCCGGGAACGGGGGGTGCCGGTTGAGGAGCCCGAGAAACGGGGAGGCAGGAGCGGGGCTGTGAGGGAGCCCCGCCGGCAAGAGCTGTCAGGGGGAGCTGGACGGGCTGTGAGGGGTAGCCGGCCTGAGCGGGAGCCCAGACTAGGCTGTGAGGAGCACCCGGGCTGGACGTGCCGTGAGGGGGAGCCGGGACGGGCTACGAAGGAACCCGGTCTGGCCCGGCTGTGAGCGGGAGCCGCCCTTCGCCGCTTTCCCGGCAGCCTCCGCGCCCGCGGGGGCCCGGCCGTGGCGCAAGATGGCGGCGGACAGCGAAGTGAGTGTTTATCCCGCTCCTCTCTCCCCCTCACTGACTTCCCCGCTCTCACCGCTCTCTCTCCCTGGCTTCCCCTCTCACTGCCTCTCCCGCTCTCTTGCTGCAGCCCGAGTCGGAGGTGTTTGAGATCACGGACTTCACCACCGCCTCAGAGTGGGAGAGGTAGGTGCCGCCGCGCCCCTCCCTCACGGCGGGGGTGACGCGGGGGCTCCGCCGTGCCGGGCCCGGCCGCTCCCACCGGGAGGAGCCGGGACCCCTCGGCACGGCCGCTCTTGGCACCCGGGAGCACCCGGCGGGTCCCGGAGCCGCGTCCCGGCTGTGCCACGTCCGGCTCAGGCCGCACCAGAGGGTGGGTGAAGAGGCTCCAGTCGAGCTGTTTCTGAACTTAGTGAAAGGCCCAGTTTAACATTTGTTTGCAAGGGATTAAAATATACATTCAGAAGGCTTATACGTTTTTTAAGGAGCTGCCTGATTATTAAAATAGTCATCTCGTAGCTGAATTCTTTAAAAGTTAGCAGAACAGAGTACAAACCTAAGGTAAATTATGCACTTGCATTCTTAATGTTTTATTTTTTTAAACGCTTTTTATGTTTATGGTAAGAGACGGAGATATTAAGTGCTGCGTTTTAAACGTGAGTGTAGCATATAATTGTGTCTCAAATGTTTATTTATCTGTGAGCAATGAAACAGGACCATGTGTTAAATATTATACACTGCAATATCAGAAAAAGAGAAAGGTGAGATTTTTCAGATACTCAAAAGATGGTCATAGCAGTTGCTAAGAGTGACTATAATCTGAAATGTAAGCATAGGAGGTCTGTTTTATTCATACGAGGAAGCAGTTGTTCTGTTTTTATTGTGTTACTTCTTGTTGTGGGGTTTTTTGTTGTTTGTTTGTTCTTTGGTGTTTTTTAAGGAATTCCGTAGTAGGACAACAAATTGTCTGCTTTTGAGCAGATGAATTATAATCCCAGTTCAGCGTTCAGTAAATATTAATGCCTTTTCCCTTCCCTAATAGATTTATTTCAAAAGTAGAAGAAGTATTGAATGACTGGAAACTTATTGGGGTTTCTTCAGGCAAACCTCTAGAAAAGGTCAGTTACTGCTTCTGAGTTTTCTTTTAGAATTTGAGTTGCTAACTAGTCATGCACACGGACATTTCATCTATTGCTATTTTCTTAGGCAGATAATGATATTTATTAGGGAATGTCACTTGTAAAAGTGCCAATTTGACAAACAGTTGCTGTAAATTTACTGGCGGGCCGTCAGCCAAACAGGCTGTTTGTTGATAAACCTGAATCTTCATTTAAGGCTTAGTGATTTCCAGTTTGAATCTGGAAACATGATTGAAGCTGCTGTAAATTCTTGAGGCATCTTGTCCCCCTGCCTTGTGCCTTTGTCACACCTCACGTCCATATGGCTGAGGTTTGCACAGTGCTACGGGTGACTCAGAATATTTCGTGGATGGGAGAGATTTTTTTCAAAGTCTGATTAGAGCCTTTGTGGTGCTTTCTCAGTCCTGTAAAATGCAGAGGAAATTGCTAAGCTCTTCTGCATACCAGTGCAAACAAATTCAGCTGTTCTGGACGGAATGGCTGCTGTGTTTCCTGAGGAATTCAATAATTCTTGATTTTAGCCAGGATACAGAGGATTTGGAATAAAAACTTGTGTTATCTAATGAACTAATTTTACACCTTAGCTGTCCGAGTATTCCTACATGTCTTGTTTGCTTGACCAGACCTCTCCTAATACCCTTTACAGATCAGAGGGTTGTCCAGGTCACTTTGTTTTAGTAGCAGCATAGAATTCTGTACAGTGATGCTGACTTTCTTAGGATCTTCTGTGGTGTATTTATGTTTAAAAATGAATTATGCATACAGAATTTTTGCAAAATAAAGATTAAAAGAATAATTTGTTAGTGGAAGTATATTCGAAGTAAATATCAAGGTAATATTTGCACAGATGGGTTTAGGTATAGTCCCAGGTGGGAAACTTCTGTCTCTGGCAAGATTGAGGGTGCATGTGCTTAAGATGCTGTGCATGAGAATGTCTCTACCCCTATATTGCCATATAATTCTGAAGATTTCTCAGGGAGATATCTGATCCTTGGAATGAACATGATTATTGGCTACATGGATTTTAGCATTCGCTTTGAGCATTGTTTTTTTTTTAAATTAAATCATGGTTAGCTCTTTATGAATAAATATTTGGCAGTAGAAAAACATGAATAAACATTATCGATCACGTAGTAATATAGTAATGAATGTTAACCTAGATTTATTGATAAAATAGTATATTTTTTGTATGCAGGGTGTATACACCACAGGGACATGGGAAGAGAAATCAGATGAAATTTCATTTGCAGACTTCAAATTCTCAGTTACCCATCATTATCTTGTACAAGAACCCAGTGACAAAGATGGGAAAGAAGAGCTGGCAGAAGGTACCTGCTAGTTCCCTCACATACCTGTAAGGAAATGACAAAAGGCAATGTCAGAATGTGGAATTCACAGTGTGTTGATTTGCTTCTGTGTGAGATCTTGTGAGATCTGATGGGTGTGAGCTAACATTCCTGCTCTTAGTATGCTTTGTATTCACACACTGCTGATCTAAGCAATTTGCAAGTGAGCTGGATGGATGCTGATGATCTTATATATGGATTTTTTTTCACAGATGCCCTTCCCCTGCCAATGCAGGACTTGCTGTGCATGAACAATGACTTTCCCCCTCGAGCTCACTGCCTGGTGAGATGGTATGTACCCTGCCTCTTGTCTCTAATGCAAACCAGCCCAGCAGTTGAGACACCTCTGATGCTGGCACAAGCACTTGTATATTTGTTTTTCAATTAAAAGTTAAAGCTTAAGTAAAATGATTCTTCATACTGGACATGGCAAAGGAGTTTAAAAAAAAGGCTTATCTTTACTTTTGGTTTTTGTCTCCCAAAGATTTTTGCCTCAGTTTCATATATCAATCAAGCTTATATATATTTAGTATTTAGATGCATTCTTAAAAAGGAAAGCTGCAGCACCTTCAGAGACAGCAACTATATTCTTAGTAATGCACATCTTTAGCACATTATAGCATTGTTCTAGAAAGATTGTTTTTATGTATAAACAGTTTCAGTTGCTGTTAATATAAAGTAGAAACCTTCAGGGCTGATAAACCTGCAGGTCCTCACAATCAAACACTGCGGGGTTTGAATGTTGTTGAGCTCAGGTGGTTTGTGATTTTGGACTGTGCTGCACCCCCTGCCCACTCAGTTCTTGACCTCTCTGACAGAGGTACTCACATCACTTTAACAGATTCCACGGTCTGTTGGTGACAATTAGGTTATTCAGGTCGCAGTGTTTCTCAAAAGTCTGTTTCAGCTGGCTTGCTAAAGGCCAGAAATGTGCTCTTTTTTTTTGTCTTTCTCAAGGTACGGCTTGCGGGAGTTTGTGGTGATTGCTCCAGCTGCAAATAATGAGGCCGTTGTGAGTGAATCCAAGTGTAACCTTTTGCTGAGTTCCGTTTCCATTGCGTTGGGGAACACTGGCTGGTAGGTGAAAGCGTTTCTTACCTTTTCACGTGTCCAGGTAAAACTGTAGCATGCTGCATTTGTGAGGAAGAAGCATTAAATTGCTAGCAAAATACATTCAGAGTTTGTTGGGTTTGCTCTATAATACTGTTAGAGAAGGATTAAAAAATTTTCCATGGAGATTTAAAGAAGATTAATTCAATGTGTTGTTTATATCCGTTATTGTTTAAAAACCTTAAATGCTTTCAAAAGCTGCTAGAAGTTGTTGGAAAAACAACATATAGGAAATACAGAAACAATAAAAAATATAGAAACAATAGAAAATATAACTTATGGAGGAGGATTTCATCTCGATGTGTGGTAACAGTAATTTCCTAATCTTCCTCAAAAATTATTTAGACTGAAAATTAGGTAGCTGAAGTCATGGATATGGCTGTGATTGTGACATGACAATTTGTTAGGCATTCTCTTTGATGATGACATTAACAGCATTTTTCTTTGAACACTTTGTCAAGTGTTTTAAGGTGTGTTCCACCAAGATAAAATATATTCCAAAGAAAATGAAATGACGTTGAAATTATGCTAAAATATTTAGCTAGTTTTAAAGACTACAAGACAGCGTGGCACTTTAAATAATCTGAAATACTCATGTTTTGCAGTCAGGTACCCCTGTTTGTGCAGATACACCAGAAGTGGCGCCGGATGTACGTTGGGGAATGTCAGGGCCCGGGAGTCCGGACTGACTTCGAAATGGTCCATCTGCGCAAGGTGCCCAGCCAGTACACTCACTTATCAGGGCTGCTGGAGATCTTCAAAACCAAGATTGTAAGTGCAGCTGATTGTGTAAAACTGAGGTTAGGAATAATTATTTTATTGCCTGGATGCTTGTAGATTGAACAGTGTATGACCCTAAAGAGTCACAGCTGGTGTGGGTTTGGTGTCTCGGTGTTACCACCTCCCATATGTAGTTTCCACGGGGGTGTGAAATAATGTGTCTGTTTTACAGTTTCCTTGTAACAACCCGGCCCAAAAAAACTCGATTTTGCTATTGGAAAGGAGAAGGGAGGGTTGGGGTGGGTTTTTATTCTGATACTTTGTAGCTCCCCAAGCTAAGATTGAAGAACACCCTGGTGGTATATGTGGGGGTTGAATGGACTGCTTGTTTACGGAGTAGTATGGCTGCTTGCAGCACTGCACAACCAGTATTGATGACCAGCAGTCTGAGGAAAAAAATCCTTAATGAAAACCTGACGCATTCTGGGTCAGAGTTACTTGAATTACCAGCTAAATGGAGCTTACAAATGTCTCATGCATTTTATCTGTGATTGTCGTGGCTTTACCAGTCATCACAGAATCCTTACGGTTGGAAAAGACCTCTAAGGTCATCAAGTCCAACCTTCAAATGTCACAGTTCTGCTAAAATTAGCTCTAATACAAGCTATTGTGACTCATTTATGTCCAAGCCCTGGAGTGTTTGGGAAGATACACTCTTTCCATTGAATTTCTTCTCTGATATTTTGAAGGGGTGCCCTCTAACACCGCTGCCTCCCGTTAGCATGGCTATCCGGCTGACCTACGTGCTCCAGGACTGGCAGCAGTACTTCTGGCCTCAGCAGCCACCAGGTAAGAGATCCCTGTCCTCAGAATAACGTGTTTTAAGACAAACAGTCGGTGCTCTTGGTGTATCTTGCCAGAAGGATGAAGACATTTTCTGCCTGAGTGGGAAAGGCTTCAGTTTCAACCCAGTCCAATCCCACTCCCCATGCTGGGCTCGCAGGGTTGAAGCTCCTCTGAAATCATGTCTGTGCCTCATGGTTGGGGTGGGTGTTTTGGGTAGGGCTGTGCCTGGAAACATGGGGTTTTGTTAGCATTTAGAGATGCAATGATGCTTCTGCGTGACTGTGAATCAATGGAGAACTCTGCCCTGAATTCCTTAGGGAAATGTTTAGATTCAGGTTCTAGTAAGTGCTAATATTTCATGGGAGTATTTGTCAATTATTTCTATGAAGTACCTTCTTTTAATACTTCATTATCTATTAACAACGGGAAAAGCAGAAAGTGTTATATGGACCTCAAGTGAGGTAAAAGTTTGGATTTTTGTTGTTATTGTTTACAGAGTTAAATAAGCCAAGTAGTTGGTTTATGTACTTTTTTAAATGCCTGAACAGTTTCTGATCAAGTCTTTTATTATAGTAGCCTTGTATGAGTGGAAAAAGGGGAAAATAATATATAGTGTTGAATTTAAAGTACATGCACCAGACTTTTAAGTTTATACCAAAGCGATGCTGTTTAGGAAAACAGAGGTAGTTGCTCACTTGGTACTCCCAAAATGATCTCTCGTATTACAGCTTGATGGTGACACTGATATTTCCTTGGATATCAAGGATTTATTTTTAACAGACCTATTTCTATATAGGTAGCATGAAAAAATAAATAATAAATTTCTCCTGGCTCAGAGGTAAACAAACCTACAGGAAAAAGGTAACTGTTAGTTCCTCCTCAACATTCATTTTATTAGTGGTGTGGTGTTGTAGGTACAAGGTGGTGGAGCAGTTAAAATACCCAAGTTCTTTTTTTGACTTGGTGGTGGTTTTACATAACAAGGTTAAAGTATTTAGGGCAGCACGTAGTGAGAGGGAACTCTGTGCGGCCTCGGTCTGCTTATTTAATTGTTTGGCTTTCCTTTGCTTAAAAAAAAAAGTACTCTAATGAAAAGTGCGTTTTTAAGAAGTCTGTAGTGAGGTTGGCTCTGTGTGCTTTTAGCTAAGGAATGTATGTTGAACACATGTTTAAAGAGAGTCCTGCTTTTTAGGGAGAGAAAATCGGTGCTGTTTTAAATTATACTTTCCCTCTTTCGGTAAACCAAGGTTGCCTGAAGAACTTGGGAAGCGAATTCTACGGATTTTATTCTTTTATTGTTTCTGCAGACACAGAAATTTCTTTTCTGTGGTGTCTCTCTGCCTTGCTGTAGTTATTCACTGAGTCAGGATCCCTGGTTTGTGATGGATGAGTTGCACTACTCTGATCATATTTTTTGATTTGAGCAGTTGGAATCACTTCTCCTTTAGAGGGTGATGGTTAAGGGAGACAGTGTCAAAGTGTATTGCAGAGACTGGAGACAGACAATGTCATTTTTATTGCTGTTGCTATGTGAAGTTGTGGTTTTATGGTCACTGAAGAACGAGACCTTGTAACTTATTATTATGACTCAATTAGCTCTTCTCAAAGAAAAGGCATTTAAATGTGTCTTTCATCTTCTCTGAAGAAGAAATTATGTAATTAAGTGATCCAAATACTTTATCTGTTCTAATACCTCACTTGTTTTGTGTGTAAACAGTTTGCCAGATGCATTTAAAATGACAGATCAGATGCTGTAACAGCATTATTATAATGGCATTACAGTGCATTATTAGCCGTTCAAATTTCTGTTCAGTGAAGGCTGTCTGGTTTTGATTTATGTATTTGAAAAATATAACATGGGAAGTGACTGAGAATGCTGGGAGGCATTTTAAGTACATGGGATTACAAGGAATCTCCCAGGTAATTTGATTAAGTCCTTATCTATAGGAGACATAATCCACATAATCCACTTTTCACAAAAATGCCAACCTTTTAAAACTAGTTGTTTTTTCACTCTGTGAGTTGCTCTTCTGGAGTCTTCCTTTTCTTCTTGGAACTGATTTGCTGCCCAAATATTTTTATGGCACTTCTGTGTCTGTCTGTTCTTGTATCAACACTGGATCTTTAAGGCTGTCTTTGCAGCTCTCATCTTTGCCTGTGTGAGGGGAACAGCCTTACCTCAACACGAATTACAAGAATTTTATCTGTCTTTTTGAATGTCCTGTTGCATGATTACTTCCCAGTTTCTGTTGGAAGCAATTACTTTGTGTGCTAGGACTGTGTTTTTTCAGTGCTCAGTCACCCTGGCTGCTCAGCTGTTCTCTGGTCATCCTACATGCTCCAGTCTTTACTGTGAAATTAAGATGATATGTTGCTTCAAATATTTTACAAATTCCACAAGGAAAATATATTGACTTTTTTTCAGATATTGATGCTCTAGTTGGGGGAGAAGTTGGAGGCCTTGAATTTGGGAAGTTACCATTTGGTGCCTGTGAGGATCCTATTAGGTAAGCAGAAGTTCAGAAAACTGTTTTATAACTTCCTTAATGGAGGGCTTACAGGTACATTATTTCAAATTTTAGTTTTGCCCACCTATCACTTAGGATGTTCCTAACAGATATTTATTATTGCAGTACATCAGAAACATGGTTTAATAGTAGATGAGACCATTTGCAAAATCATCTGGTGATACTCAGAGTTGAAGCTCTGCTCAAATCAAGTCTTGCACCATAAGCTTCTGGAGCATTCACATTTATCTCTGAAATTATTATGTTGAAATATAACTTAACTGAAGATAAACCTTAAAAATCATGTGCCTTTGTGCAAGGGTTGGACTTGCTCTCATCCTTGACATTTGTAGAAGACTTAAATTGATCAGGTCTGCAAACTGAGTTGTTCCAATGTGTCCCCTTCTGAACCCCCCATCGCCCTCAGCAAATCCAGGAGTTATTTGGATGTGTTAGACAGTGTTCAGTGCTGCAGGCAATTCAGGGAAGCTGAACACGTTCTACCAGCACTGAAAGACCGATATCTTGCTTTGTTTCAGTGAGCTCCATTTAGCTACTACCTGGCCCCACCTGGCAGAAGGCATAATTGTGGACAATGATGTGTACTCGTAAGTATTTTGTCGGAATTGCAAATATCTAGAAGTGTACTTCATTTAACTACTGCATTTTAGTGACATCTAAAACACTGTGTGTGGCTTTGTGTGTGGAAAAAAAAACCCCCTTTTTGAGGAGTGGTAAAGTCAGCTGGTGGAACATGTCATTTGGGAAAACACCTGCTTTTTGAATGCATTGCTGTGTGAGAAAATATTACTGTATTGTCATCTCAACAGAACACACACCTCTATTTTTGAGCATATTTTTGTGTTAGACTTGAAAGTTATTTCTTGGAAAAGATAATAATGGAGCGTGGAAAGCAAAAAGAATTCACTGATTGACATCCCTCTCCCAAAAACTGTCATCCAGGTTTTATGCTAGAGTTAAATAAACCGTGTTGATTTTTTTCCTTCTTTCTTAATTAATGCAGAAATGAGTTTTTAACATTTTTATACACTTCAAAAGAAGACAGTGTAGTTCTAACTGAATTTTTCGTGCGTGCTTATTATTTGTGTCGTGTACCTACATGAGACCAGGGACTCTTGCTTGTGTTTCAGAGTGTTTGTCACGTTCTCCTATGTAATGTGGTGCGTATTGGGGCTTCCATGGCCTCACTGGCTATGACAATACATTTACTGAGAATTTGATACTCATCTTTTGCAAACTTACGGTGACAACGTGGCACTTAGTTTGTTCTCTTTTGTTTTGAAGTGACCTGGATCCTATGCAAGCCCCGCAGTGGTCTGTGAGAGTCAGAAAAGCAGATAACCCTCAATGTCTCCTGGGTAAGACATCAGAATTTCCTGTCTTCCCTTAGGGCTTTTAAGCTACTGAGTCGTGAAGTCAGGGTTGAATTGGTGACTCTAACTGATGACCTCTGTTTCCTCATTCCCCTTGTTTTTTTGAGTGGACAATATTTGGGGCTTCTTTTTCAAGAACACAAACTTTGCAAAAACATGAGTTTATGTTGTAGTTTACTCTGTGTATGTTCACCATGAACTTCATTGCTGTTCTTCTTTCATCAGGTTCCAGAGAGCAAGAATTTTCTCTGTGTGTTCTGTGAAAATTTAGATTTCCTAGAATCTTTCAATTTTATTAAGTGCCTTCTGCATATATCCAGACTGCTTAGCTTAATTGGTCTGACAGGGAGGATTAGTACATCTGAAGAGCTGTCTGTCCTTGCCTTTAAGCTTGTGGGGGACAAGGACTTCAAAACTAACAAAGTTTCATCTTGCTTTGGGTGAAGAAGTGGATTCAACTGCAGGCACAGCTGTGCTCGGGAGAGGTGGCTGATGGCTGCCTACGTGTGCGTTTTCCTAAGCTTTACTTATCATGTGCTTCAGAACAAATTACTATGTCCTTTCAGATGAAAAGGTAAAATTTACTGTCCTTTGGGCATAATTTTGAGAGTTGCCTTGTTGTTCAGTGAGATTTTTAACAGTAGTCATTGAGAGACTTTGTTACTCTGACAGGTGACTTTCTTACCGAATTCTTCAAGCTTTGCCGTCGGAAGGAGTCGACCGATGAGATCCTTGGGAGGTCTGCATTTGAAGAGGAAGGAAAAGGTAAAACTAAAATCTTGTTGGCTTGTGTTATTTGTTTTTAATTGTTTCCTGTTAATTGACCTTCCCTATCCCCTTTTCTTGACTTAAGATTGATTGCTATTTATACTTACAACTCTTGGGCATTTTCTATAATACTCCTGGGGATTTTCTGGCCAGTGCTGCCTGGTGAAATTTCTCATGAATTCTAGGCAAGCTTAGTTCCCAAATTCCCCGAGGACAATTGCCTCTGTTAGAGCTGTGTGTGTGTCTCTTTTCACTGGAGTACAAAAGCTTCAAATTTGACTGTAAATGTACAAGAGTTGGGTTTGAGCACACATCAAACACATTTGTCTGTATTGTTTTATGTCTTTTCGGTTTTTTCCACTTTTTTTTTTCCTTTTTGATGTACTCTGTAGTACATGTTTAACAGCAAGTTCGAAAAATCTTTAATCTGTTTGAGAGGCTTTACCACTATCCTCTCCATTTTAAGGAATTTTAAGGAAAAAAATAAAACCAAAATAAAAAAACTCTCAAATTGTCTGAGCAGCAGGTCAAACTTTATCCCAGCTGTATAGATACTGACATCTTTTTGATGTCTCTGTCCCTTTCTCTTGCTTTTCTTGCTGTAGGTAGTGAACATTCCCCTCCAAATGTGGCCTATAATGTATTTTCTTTGGTTATACTTGATCTTAATTTTGAAGGAGCTCACCAGTCAGCTTAAAAAGGTGTTAGACTGAGTAGGGGGCTTGACATAGTCTCTTTAGCTCTCCTTAGCTCTAATTTTCTTGCAATGTTTGCCAAGATGAGCATTTTCAGGCTGCTGGTAACTATTCACTTCAATTTATCTGCCCTCTCTTTAACAACATTGATTCAGTTTGTTGTAAGAGACATTCTAAAGCTCACCAGCAGCAACTCTGGAAAAAAATCTTCTGGTTTGAGAAGTTTGTCTGAGGGTTCTAAAGCTGAATTATGCTTACACCATGTGAGGTCAGGTATATACTGATTAACACAGGATTTATTTAAGGCTCATATAGAGCTTTAGCATAGGCTTGAGCTGCCTTTGTTACCTACAGTGTATTCATTGGTATCATGTGTGAACAAGGTTTAAACATGGACTCCTCAGCAGCCTTTTGTGGTGCTCTGATAGTGACTGTCTGCAGACAGCTCAGTCTAGACTTTATTTGGTAAAATAAATCAAGGACAGTCTGTGACTCTCTTGTGACTTGTTCTGCTGCTTATAGTGGTTGGCAGTGAGTGTCAGGATGGAACCTGACAGCTCTGGTTAACAAGGGGCTAAAAATCAGTACAAGATAAAAAGGCTGGATAAGGCAGGTGAACTTTTAAAGAGAAACGGTCAAGTGTTTGTGGGTTTTGTTTTGTTCTGATTGCTTTTATTTTATTTTATAGAAGTTGCTGACATTACCCATGCCTTGTCCAAGCTCACAGAGCCAGCGCCAGTCCCAATCCATAAATTATCCGTCACAAACATGGTTCACAGTGCGAAGAAAAAAATCCGCAAGCACAGAGGTGTGGACGAGTCACCGTTAAACAACGACGTGCTGAACACCATTCTTCTGGTAAGTGACTTTGTGCCTGTGAAATTCAGGTAACACATGCACTGGTGCATCTGCTTCATAGCAGATTTAGAGGTGTCGCATATCAGTTCCACTGTTTGAATTGCAATTATCAGCTTGAAACAGCCCGAGCTGTTACAAGTCTGTGCAGTGTAAGTGGACTGCAAACAAACTCTGAACTCTGCCAACAGTTTCAGTTGTAGGGATTGCTGGTATGTAGCCAGCAGTACCTTTAGGGAGAAGGTGGGCAAAGCAGGAAAACCATACTGATGGAAGGTTAACTTTTTTTTTTTTCTTTAAGTTCTTGTTTCCTGATGCTGCTGACAAACTTGCAGATGGATTTGAAAGCAGAGCCAACACTTCAGGAGGAAACAATCCTCCTCCAGAGAATGAAGATTATGTAAGTTTTACTGACTGTCACTCAGGAGAGAGAAAGCAGTTTTGAGTGTGTGTGTGTTCATACAGACTTTGCTGTGGTTTTCCTATGTCTTGTAATAGGTAACTTTTGGAAAGAGGAACTTATCTTTGTGGAATCTCTAAGTAGAAGGAGTGATTATTTCTTTTTTCCTTATGATTTCTTTTTCTTCCAAAGGCTGTAATTTTTGGTATCTTACACTTACAGGCTTAAAATGTTGGTTAGCCACTTGTACTGCTACAGAGATTACACAGTTTGGGGAAAAAATCCCATTGTTCCTTTATTTCTTGCTTTCTTTTGTTTCTTGCCTAGAATCTCTTCAGTCAGTTTAAGTCTGCTCCCTCTGACAGTCTGACCTACAAATTAGCTTTGTGTCTTTGTATGATAAACTTCTACCATGGAGGAGTAAAAGGGGTGGCACATCTTTGGCAAGAGTTTGTGTTGGAAATGCGCTACAGATGGGAGAACAACTACCTCATTCCAGGGTAAGATTTGTTTTTATTGTTCCTTTGTCATAGAGAATGTTCTTTGTTCCAGGAACAGAGTCCACTGAGAATTTGAAACGTACTGGTTTGGAGTTTTTAATTGCAAATCCTACCCTTTATGTTTATTACCCTACTTCCTTAATGCAAGAAAGGGCAGGGAGTAGGGAAAAGCATCTGTGCCCTCCTTTGAAAAAGATGTCTGTGGAAGCTCAGCTTAGAGATCCCTCTGCTGTGTGAATGAGGGTGGGGGAAAAACTTAAAGGAATGCTTGGCTTCCAGTTCATCTGTTAGAGAAACGTGAAGGAGCTGATACAGGGAGAAGCACCTTTGCTTTGTGGTGTAGTTTCACCACTTTTCTGAGGAAGCTGTTCCAAGTTCCTGCCTTTTCAGGTATTCCAACCCTTCCAGGCTGTGTCTGCTGCAGCAGAGCTTGTTGCAGACCTAGAGAAGGGCTCTGTGAAGTATCAATGCAGAGCAGTAATATATCCTACTTTGGGGGTTGTGGTTTCTTGTGGTTGTTTTGGTTTTTTTTGTTAATGGGGTGAACTGGCCATTTATTCAGTAATTTGTACTTTGAAATGGTTACACTACCAACATATCATTGCAGTTCTGAAACCAGTCAAAGATGCTAAATTTCTGTCTGTAAACAGTTACCCTTTTAACTTCCAAATGGAAAACCAGCCAGGAAATGCACTCCCTAATGTGAATGATCCCTGAGCTTCTGAAATGACCTCTTGGAAACAAATATAGTTTCAATTCTGGGCTTGTGTCCTGACACCATAGAAAAGCTGTGTAGTTGAAACGGTGGGGGTGGGTTCAGTGTGGGTATTTGCCCCTCTTTTAGATTTCATATGATTTAAGACCACATGTGTGAAAGATTCAACTTTATAATTGATAATGGTTACACTTCTACCTTTTGTTAGATTAGCTAATGGCTCTCCAGATCTGAGATGTTGTTTACTGCATCAGAAACTCCAGGTAAATATCCCAAATTTAACAATGATTTTTCTCCTGTTGAAATTAAAGCAGTTATTAGCTAAATATATTGTTGTTGTAGATTTAGTTATGCTTGTATTTTTGGGTGTGGAATTCATTTGTTGGGAAAAATCTTTTGTTATAACAACAAGTTCATTGGAGTTGTTATCTTTTAGAATTCTGAGATGTTTTCAGGGATTCTCCAAGTTTTTCTGTATGACTCTTTCTGTAAGAGGAGTAATTACTAAATTATTTTTCTTGTTCCTTTAACTTGTTAGATGTTAAATTGTTGCATTGAAAGGAAGAAAGCAAGAGATGAGGGGAAAAGGGGAAGCGTGTCTGATCGTTCACCTGGGGCTTCTGGTGATGGTGCAAAAGGAGCAGAACACTCTGGAGAGAACCCTGATAAGGAAAAGGAATTTGGCAAGTCTTGGGAATCATGGAGTGACAGTGAAGACGAATTCTTTGAATGTCTAAGCGACACAGAAGACCTCAAAGGGAATGGACAGGAAAATGGAAAGAAGGGAGGAGCAAAAGAAGGCAACAAAGAGCCTGTGAACTTAAAACCAGAAGGTCGTCTGCATCCACACGGGAAGCTGATGCTGCTGCATCCCGGGGAGCCTCTCTACGTTCCAATAACACAGGTCAGGGAGCAAGTGCTGAGCCAGATGTGCAGCACAGCTCTCACACGACAGGGCTCCTCCCTGGGACTGTGAAACTGGGTATATTTGCAGGTTACAGCCTTATCTGTTGTTAAAATCCTGAGTGTTCTTCTTTTTTAAAATGATGCCGTTAGACTGAAATCTCACATGCTCCTTGTTTTATTTGAGAGTGAGTCTCCTTACCAAATTTCACTCCAAGCAAGTTTTTTAAATAAGAGTTAAGCTGTCTTGCCTACCTTAAATTTGAGGTTTTTTATTACCAGTTCCTGAGGGATCTTACATCCCCTCATTACTTTCTTCCTGCAGAGTAGGATCTGCCATAGTCTTTCCATCAGGGAGATTTCTCGCTGACTGAGTAAAATACAGATCAGGTTTGCTGCTATGTCTTATCTTTTTTTTTATTTTTGATTTCTCTGCTCATATCTAAAAGAGCAGAGTCATCAGTTTTGGTGCCGTTCTCCACAGCAGGTTTATCAGCAAACAACTAGAAATATTTCCTGACATCCCCAGGCTTTCCTGCAGGGTGACTGGGGATGAAATAGGAAGCAGTGGTGCCACAGGAAGCAGTTTGCAACCAGCCGTGCATGAAGAGTACGGTGTTTTTCTTTCTCTTGAGAGAAATTATTTTTAATTAATGTTAGTTTGCTTGGGTAAAACGTGAGCAGAGTGTAGTCAGGCAGACTGTTCTCAGTTAATTATGTGGGGACACTATCAAAGGCAAAAATTCTGTGTTGCTTTTAGGTGAACTTTAATCCATCTCAACAAAATAGCGTCAGTCAAACACTTGCCTGAGTTCATTTGGATTTTAGTGTTTTAACAATATATCCTTATATCATTCCTTCATTCTCAGGTTGTTTTCTGTTCAGGTTTCTTTGTTAGTGTCATAGTCACAGGCACAGCTTGGCTGAACAGTTCAGACAGTAGAAAGTTCTGATTATTTCCCTTGAGTACTAATGAAGCAGAATGGACTTCTGGTGGTAGGGAGTTTGGGAGCTTTTTTCTTCTCATTCCTTGGGAAGGGCTGGGCTGAGGAGAGGCTGTTTGTAACCTTGTCCTTTTCCATGTTGCAGGAACCAGCACCCATGACTGAGGATTTGCTGGAGGAGCAGTCTGAGGTGCTGGCAAAGCTGGGAACCTCAGCAGAAGGTGCTCACCTGCGGGCACGGATGCAGAGTGCCTGCCTGCTCTCAGACATGGAGTCTTTTAAGGTACTGCTGCTTGGAGAATGCTCTGAGAGTGCTTTCCGTAGTTAAACTGTCCCTCTTGCTTGTGTTGAACAATTTTGAAAGGTTTTTCTGACAAGTTTCTTTTTTTCTCCATGAAACAGTTTCAAAATAATTTCAAGCTGAAAATAAAACCGCACTGCTAAAACTCTTGGAACACATCAATATCTATGACAATGTCACGTCCCAGTAAATCTGCACAATGTCTGTGGGAAGGGAAAAAACCACAGAAAACATACAGTTGATAAATTGGGAATTGAAGCAGTTGTTCATCAGATTGGGACTGGACTAGCTGTGGTTTTGGGCAGTTTGTTCCATTTCTTGTCTGAGCTCTGCAGGGGGAGCTAAGAGCACACACACTGCTGTCATCAGAGGAGCTGAAAGCCAAAAGGGTTAGAGATTCTGTAATGAAATAGCTATATATGTATTTTAATTATTACAATGTTCATAATAAAAGCATACAGATGTACTGCAGAGTATTTATAACATCAACATCAGTTATTAGCAGTGAGTCGTGGCATATTAAGTATATGTAGAAGTTTTATTTCTATGGTCCAAATGATCTGAAAACTCAAAAATATAGAACCATGATTTGAAGCACAAGTTCACTCTTGATAGGTACATTGAATAGGAAACTGGGTTTCCCTTCATGTTCTAGATATGGATGTATTTATTAGTGTTGACATTGCATCTATGAAAAATGAAGTTATTTTTCTTTGGGGGAGATATTTTTTTTTTAAGTTCCTTTGTAAAAGAGGAAGAAAAGGTGAGTTTTGTCACTGGAGTGTTAAAAGCTGGAAAGTCAGTGCTGAAAGCATATTTATGCAGCCCAGTGATTCTTTTAGGCTTGGGCTGCTTTCATCCAGGTCTTTAATGGTATTAGCTTATGCATAAAGGAATTTATGAAAATTCCTATTTACTGCATGTGTCAGGTACCAGGTGGAAGTTTAACTTCACAGTGTAATTTTTGAGCTGTTGTTGATGATGATGATGATGTGGGTTTTACTCCTTGCCGTTGTCTTGGTCAATGCTTTATTTCCTCACCCTCCCAGGTCTCTGTCCTACTGTACAGTCTGGTGCTTGTGGACAGAATTCCCTGAGTTCTGTCTCCTGTGCTGTGGTCTGCCCACTAAACCACATTGCATTTCCTACCCAGGCTGTCGTTGGTACAGGGTTTTCAGGAACAAATTTTCTCTGCTCTCCTCGCTCAGGCAGCGAATCCCGGCTGTTGCCTGGAGGACTTTGTGAGGTGGTACTCCCCTCGGGATTACATCGAAGAGGAGGTGGTGGATGAGAAGGGGAACAAAGTCATCAAGGGTGAGCTGAGCGCCCGGATGAAGATTCCCAGCAACATGTGGGTGGAGGCCTGGGAGACGGCAAAGCCCATCCCAGCCCGGAGGCAGAAGAGGCTCTTTGATGACACCAGGGAGGCGGAGAAGGTGAGAGCTCAGTGCTGGTGACATCTGCCCTGTAATGCTACAGCAGCCCTTCCTCTTTCCTCCTGCGGCATTGAAACACTGACTGGTCCTTGCACTGTGTCCTTGGAGTTACTGAACTGCTCTGTGCCTGGCTGAGGGTTAGTTGGAAATTCCTGCTGCCCAAAACAGTGTGTGAAGAACCTAAAGGAATGAGTGTGTGGAACATGACTCCACAGACTGTGTTACTGAGGTGGTGCTTTGAATTATTAGTAAATAAACCAGATTTTTACCTGCATGTATGTGTTAGGAACACTTTAGTGTCCTAACACATGGTTATTTTAGTTTCATTCTAAGCTGTTGGGACTGGATTAATGTAAAACTACCTACCAAGTCCTGTCTTACAGCACTGTTCCATTCTTTCCTCTTTCCTAGCTAACCTTATCTTTGGGAAGGAGTTTTGATCACTAATATATTAAGTTTTGTGATGTTGTAGGTGCTTCATTACCTTGCAGTTCAGAAACCAGCTGACCTTGCAAGGCACCTCCTGCCTTGCATCATCCATGCAGCTGTGCTCAAGGTAAAGGATGAAGGTAAATAATGTTTAATAAATTATTCAGGTATTTTGGGGTGAGCAGGGATGCAATAATTACAGTTTTTGTTTCTCTCCTTCCAACAGAAGCACTAGAAGATATCTCTTCTGTCAGGAAGATAATCAAGCAGATAATATCTCATTCCAGCAAAGTGCTACGGTTCCCCAATCCAGAGGACAAGAAGTTGGAAGTAAGGCTTTTGTGCTGGCTGGGGCTGAAAACCTGATAGACTTTTGCACTGTTCATGGGAGTGCTAAAACCTCATGTTTTTAACTTTCACTTTTCTCCAACTCTTGCAGGAGATCATTGCTCAGATTATGAGTGTGGAAGCGATCATTGCCAGGGCAAGGTCTCTGAAAGCAAAATTTGGGGTAGAGAAATGTGAAAATGAGGAGGAGAAAGAAGATCTACAAAGGTGACTGATGTTCTTTTTGTTTTTTCTCTGATGCCCCTTTTTTGTACTTTCAAAATTTAGGACAGATGGATAGAGAAATACTAAGGAATGATATTTAGGTGTCCCTGTCCCAAGACTACTTATGGATGTTGTGTGTAGGTACCTTAAATGCTCCTCTAAATGAGCAGCTCTTTGAAAACAGGTGATACAGGTTATTTTACTGGAATTTGGTTTTATCTTGATAGTACTGGGGATTTCATCTACTTTTGTGTATGTGAAAGGTGTATTTGATGAATTCTGTCACAGCAGAGGTAAAAAGTAGGACTAGAAATTTAGTATTTTCCGTAAATATTGTGGAATGAAATACTCCCCTCCAGAGTTGTGTTTTCTTGTTCTTGTCTCCTCACGGATGTGAAACGCGTCACTGAGGAGCTGTGGATGGGAAGTGACAAGTTCCTTGCATCACTGCCTGCCGGCAGATTATTTCCTTGGTGCTCAAGATGACTAACAAGTCATGTTGAAAAAATCCACGTTAGCTTGTTGCTGCTGTGCTGGGAGGAGGAGATGATGTTTTTGTAGGACGTGTTGGGTGTTCAGGGGTGTGATGCGTGACCAAAGCATTCTTTGTGCTCAAAAATACCCATCACATGGTGTGTGGCCAACACCGGGAAGGCTTTTTGTGTTGAATTAGCAGCCTGAGTTCCATTCTTAGATAACTGAGAGGAGAATTTTTTCCCTCAGACTTTCAGAGTGGAGAACTGAGAACAGCTGCCAGTTCTCATCCTGTGCAAATGATGCTCAGTGGAGGCCTCCTGCCAGGAAACAGCTCTGGGGTTTGGGTTAGCAAACCGGATACAGCCGAGGATTAAACATTCCCTTTTCCTTTGCAATGATTTGTTCCACCAGATTTGTAAACTGTCTCCTGGAGCAGCCAGAGGTGTCAGTTGTGGGTGCAGGAAGAGGACCTGCTGGCAGCATCATTCACAAACTGTTTGTGAATGCTCAGAGGGTAAGAGGGAGCTCTGGGTTGCTTTGCAGATACTTCTGATTTAAGCAGAAGGAAGCGGTGACTTATCATATGATGCCAGTGTATTTTGTCTGCATACGTGCATGTGTTGCCATAAATGTGCTTGAGGTGTTTTTTGTGATGTTCAACTTGATTTTGGCAATAACAGAACCTTGCAAGAGAAAGGAAGAATCAGTGATCTGGGATATTAAACAACTGAGGCCAGCTGGGTAGACGGAGGTGTCATTAATGGCTGATGTACTTCCAATGGTAACCAGTAATGCTGTTATGGCACAGATTTCTGCCTTATCTCAGCAAGAGCTATCAAGTGTTGATTGATTCACACAGGAACGTAGAGAAACAGGTCATAATACTAAATATTTTAGAAGGAGTAACTTTTTAGACTGGGGATGCTTGGAATACACTTGGAATACTTGAGACTTCTTCTGTGGAAACTGGCATGCTCAGAAGTGTCAGCTCTTTGTCAGTAGGACTGTAAATTTAGTTACTTATTGCCAGTGTTGCATCTGTCTTCTGGAGCCCACTCCCTTGCTGATATTGATGCAAATGTTGCCTTTTTCTCTGAAGCTGTGTTTGTAATAATAAGCCTTAAAGTATTGATTTCCAAACCTCGTGGACTGCAGTCACTCTTCAGTTTCTGTCAGAATTACACCTGCTCATAGCATCAAGTTTTCTAACTAAAATTTAACTACAGTGGTAATAGCAAGGTAGCACAGTATTGCAGACATCTTAGAGCCTGAAATTCCTTTTGGGAATAATTGCTGGGAAAACATTGTGATTGGGTGTTAAACACTTCTAAGGTATGACTGATTTTGTAATAAACTGTATTTTGCAACGCAGCATGAAAAGGACCATTCTGAAAACAGACCGTGGTTATTGTGAGGGATGAAAATCAGAGCATTTATTTTATCCTTCCAGCCTCCAGGGAAGATCTGGTTGCAAATCTCAATGTGCCAACCAGCCTGACTTACAGCCCCTCCTGTGAAGCCCAAGGCTGTGCCCTGTCAGTGCCTGCACACGTGTGCACTTGCCTCTTTAACACTGGGGCAGGGTTTTCAAAGCTGAGTAGGTTTCTAGGTTAACGTTTGATAAAGATGTGGGGGTTTTGTTTCTTTTGAAACACCAGTAACTAAAGCAGGGTTACAGATACTTCACACTAGTAGCTGGTTGCTGTTAATTAGGATTTCTTAGTGCGACAGGAGCCAATTTGCTACGAACCCCCCTTTGTGTTTAATCTCCCATGACTTATTTAGGTAGAGAGCTGTTTGGTAAACAGAAGTTGAATGAATTCCTTGTTCATTACCTTTTGATCGTGGACTCCTCTCTGAGTCGTGTTTAATGTGTTATGTTCTCAAATTTTCTCAGGAAAATTCTGATAGCCAGTGCATGTTCTTGGAAGTAGAGTGCATGATGTCTCTTAAACCTACAGTCTCCTAACCTCTTGTAAGTCACCTCTGACTTGCCTTTGTTTCTGTCTTTCATCACTGGTTCTTTTCTCATCCCTTTCCAAGCTGACTGAATCTTCTGATGAGGTAACCAACTTTGTCCCTCCTTTCCCACTCATCTTCCCAAGCTTCTGGTAGAGATAGTACAGCAGCTAGATTTAGTTTGTACTGTTGTTCACATATTAAGCATAAAAAGAACTTTGTGTTTCCAGAATGGTTTTTCTGCATTCAGACTTTATTTTTAAAGCATAATGACAGGTAGTAAAAAGAGAGTGAAATCTTCAATAATAAAAAACAAACAAAAACCCCCAAAACAAAAACAAAAACAAAAAAAACCACCAACAACAACAAACTAAACAAAACCCCTATCAAAACAAACAAATAACCCAAACAAAAACATTTCTACAAGTGAATATTGATGTTTTCTGATGCTGAAATATGTGGCCATGCTTTATATTCTCTGTTGCCATCACTGTTTGTTGAGCAGACAGATGTTTTGGGGGGATGGACAGTCCCTGGATTTTGCATTCTTGATACCAGGACTTACTGAAACTATGTAACTTTTCGGACAGTGATTTTTGGGGAAGAACTGAGGTGATTCCATAAAGTGTAGCACAGGGAGCATCCTCTCTGTTGGTTTCCTAGGGCTGTTCTTGTGGGAACAAGTGGTGCTTGTCCATGGTGAATTCTGTGGCACAAACTGCAGAGGCAAGTGGTGCCAGGCCCCCCCACTCCTGGGAATGAGTGTGGGAGAGGCTTGGGAGCAGAGGGGCGGCTCAGAGGGACCGTGAGGGTCATCCAGAGGGTTCTGCCACACCTCAGGGACAGTGCCAAGCTGGAGCTGTACATGCTGTGAAATTAGGCAGGACCCTTTTGGGGTACTGGTGTGGGTGTGTGTATCCAGAGGTCTATGTGATTGGGGAATGTTTAGTGGGCAGGCCGGCCCTTGTTCCAGTGTCCAGGGTCAGTGTTGCTGTTCACTGCCCGAGGTGGTGCAGATCCTGCCTTGCTCTGCACTGCGCTCCCAGCATGAACAGCACCCACCGCAGCCGCGTGTGAGTCTGAAGAGACAGGGGACTGTCAGGACTGCAGGAGTGGCACAGATGATTTTGGAGAGGAGGGTGGCCTGGCCTCCACAGGGAGCTGAGGAGAGAGCCCTGCCTGAGGAGGGGCCGTTTCGACTGCTCACAACCCTCACTCACTGCCAGAACATCAGGAGCTTAATCTGGGCTGAGCTGCACCACCCACACGTGCAGGTTCTTCCATCGGGTTACGCGCTTTGTTTCTCGGCATCCCATTAGCACCCCGCTCTAATGCACATAAAGCCTCCTGACTTGTTGCCATTTCTGGTCTTCCTTTGCTCCTCTTCAGAAGTATTTTCCGAGCCCCGTTAGGCAGCAGCCGTGCCTGTCACTGTGCCTGTGCTCTCTCCCAAGGTTTCGGCGGTGCCGCCGCTGGAGGAGGAGCTGCGGCGCTCGGGCTGCGCGGAGGAGCGCAGGCAGGGGGTGCAGTCGGAGTTCCCGCCGCCCACGGGCCGGGAGGTGATCCTGCGCTCGGCCGTGCCCCGGCCCGCGCCCTACTCCAAGGCGCTGCCGCAGCGCATGTACAGCGTCCTCACCAGGGAGGATTTCCGCCTGGCGGGCGCCTTCTCCGCCGACACCACCTTCTTCTGAGCCCCCGGCCCGATCATCTTCCGTGTCCTCACAGCAGCGCGGGGCTCGCGTCCCGCGGGAAGGGAGGGAAAGGAAAGCTGCAGATGGACTGGCTGTGCTGAGGAGACGCCGCGTGCACCATTCCCGAGGACTGGCGTTGGCAGCCGTGAGGGATGTCTGCAGCAACTCACCTTGGAGGTTTGGAACGGCTTCACAAGTAGTTTCAGTCAGATCTTCGGGAAAGAAAATGTAGCACCCTCCTTTCTGCCCAAAGGGAGCATCTTTTCTTTGCATTAACTTGGTTAATTATGGACGTGAATGGGCTGTGTGCAAATATTCATGTTGAAATTCCTACAGAATGTGCTGCTCTACACTTCTGAATCAAACTTTATCAAGTGACATTAGTCTACTTAAATTGATATATAAACATAAGTAATTTATATTTATTGCTAATCATAATTACAGAGCCCAGTATGTTTTGGTTAATCACTAAATTTCAAGTACTTCTAAAATATCCTTATTTTTATTTAAAGTATACAGTACACTAGTTCATGCCAAGCCCTCCTGGCATTGCACTTGTTGTCCAAAAAGATCTTGTCACTTCTCCCAAACAGAAATAATGACATTTGGGGCTAGAACTGGACAGTGAGCCTGAGAGCCTGCACTGATGGTCTGGGGTACTCCACACCTTTCCCTGGGGCAAGGGCCAAAGCTGTGTGAAATGACACCTGCAGAGGTGTTTCACTGTGAGCAGCTCGCTGGTATTTCCAGAGGCTGTTTGCCTGCCCCGTGTCTCTGCTGTGAGGATGGAACATTCTGTCACCTGCTGGCCCCTCAGCCCACTGGTACCATCAGACACCGATGTGCTCGTGCCAATGTTGCTTCACAGTGACCTTCATGTGTTTGATGAGAATCAGCAAAAAATCAGCATCACTTTACACAGTGAAATGTACAAACAGCTACAGTATTGTGGACATTACTCAATAAACATGAATTTATTATTGGCTCTCAGTATTCCCATGCTTTTCCCTTCCCTCCTTGCATGATCTGACCCAGGAAGCACGTTGTTTGTGACTGTGACTACATGATGTGCAGAGTTGAGTTCTGCTGACAGTAGGGTCCCAGGTGTTGCCCTAAAGCTCCTTTGAGGGGACAGGGGTCAGTCTGTTTTCCTCAGATAATGCTCTAGCAAGTAGAAATGCATTTTTCAGGATGAAGGAGAGTTAATTTTCTTTGGGGAAAGTGTTGTCACAGAATTTGTTCTCTAGATTGTTTGTATGATAGAAATTCCTCTGGCCACGGGGTAAGTAAGACCAATGTAGCTGCTGTTTAACTGTGTAGCTTCTTTGAAAGAAAGTGCACTGGGCTGATTACTGATTAAGTAAACTTAAGCTTCTTCCCTGGTACTCTTGGTTTCCTCCTCTCTAATGAAATTTTACACTGCAGTGTGGACTCTTGTAAAGGCTGTATAAACTTAAAAATCCCTCACACGTAGTCCCAGGCTATTCTTACTTGGTCCTTTAGACTGCTGGAGAGATGATTCCTTTATTGAACTCAGGCACCACAAATACCATCCAGTGTTTCTTTCAGGCTGTTACCTAAAGGTGTCTTTATTACCTGAAAGCATCTTTGCTGGAAATGTCCAGTGAGTTTGGCTCTACAGAAAACGGTGCAGTTATGCAACTACCTTGTCTAAAACATGCTTTTTCTCAGTAAAAGATTTATAACTTCTAAGACGTTATTCTTCTCAGCAGGATAACTTTACAGCTTATTTTAACTTGATGTAGTTGAAATTTCAGCCACGTCCTTTCAGAAGCTGTGCTTTATGAGCTTACAACTGCCTTTGAGCATTCAGGGGGTGAGGAGAGACAGAGAAAAAAAATCACCAGGAAAAAGAACTGTATTTATTTAAAGTAACTGTAAAGAAAGGCAGGTAAGCAGTCCAAAATAACCAGCAGTCTTGTTAAGGAAAATGTGACTGTAGCATTTCCCAGAAACTACCTCTGATGACATAATTGGTAATATTTAATGTTCCTTATCACAAATAATATTTTAATACAAGCTGGTTTAAGTAAAAACAGCATTCAACTGACATGTTTCTAAATGCCAAAGTCCTGTAAGTCAGGCTCAGCACAGTAAGGTTACATGCAGAAATTTAGCTTAAAACCACAGGGTCATAAAAATATGACCATAATCAAGTACCTTGGATGCTCTCTGACCATCAGTGTTACAAATGATTCCTTGGTTTTAATTCTGTATTTTCTCTTCTCTGCCAGCAGCACTGATGGGCTGCAGAGGTTCCTGTTAAATCACTGCACGAGGAAAACTATAGAACTGTACTGGGTTTAGTGTTACATTATACCTGAAGGGATTTTGCATTTTACATCTTCACAAAAAATTTGGTGATGTCGCAGCCGTACTTGGTAGCCAAAGACCTTCTCTTCAGTTGGCTTCTTTCCTTGGCCTGCTTGGCAGTTCTCTGCAAAAGAGAGAGACAGGTCTGCTCAGTGACTGTTGAGACTTGGCAACTCTGTGCCCAGGGAAACCATTGGCCCGCAGTTGAACTCCAGGCTGATTTTGCAGTACACAGGATAATAAAATGCAGATGTTTATTAAGGTGGCATTTTCCCAGGTCCTGAGCAAACTGTTGTATTATAATAGTTTAATGCTGCATTTCCACCTTCGCTGTGTGGGAGGGAGAGGCTGAGGGCACGGGGGTTGTGCAGGGCTGAGGAGGAGCCTGCCTGCAGTCTCCTGCTGCTATTCCAGGGGAGAGGGCCAGGATTCCAGCACACTGACCTCCCTGTGGCAGGCTGTGCACAGAGTCTGCAGGTTGTCCAGGGAGCACTGTCCTCCTCCGCTGTACACGGGCCGGATGTGATCCACCTGCCAGAACTGTCCCTCCGTGGGGCTCCGGATCATCTCGTTCAGCTGCAGCAAACACAGGACAGGACAGGGCAGGGGATGTGTGAGACGCTCCTCCTGAGCTACATGTGCACGCTACCATCAGAACAAGGACAGGCAGGGGAGTAGCTATTTATAGTTCTCCTCAGGATGAACACAGCCAGCCTTGGCATTCTTCACTTACTCCCACTGGACAAGCAAGCAAGTGGAAGCGGTTGGCATGTTTTCACCCAGCCTGAACTGTACACCCAGCCCTGGTATTTACATTCACCCCTACAGAGTGGGAACTTTGGTGCCCTGTGCCTTTTAGAGATGAAAAATCTGTTAAAAGACAAGGGGATAGAAAAATCTGTTAAAAGTCGATGGGATTTAGTTTGATTTTTTTAAAGACTTGTTTTCTCTTGTTCTGTTGTTGGTGCTGGGTTAACTTTCTATCTGAAATCTATAAGAACATCTTCGGGTTTCTCCGAACTGTCTGTACCCAGATCAGCTGTAACTGCACGCACTTACCTGCCCCAGTGGGAGGTGGGACATCCAGGAGCTCTCCAGCAGTTCCTTGCGCCGACTCCTGGGGGCGTCTCTGACGCTGAGATAAAGCTCCTGCGCGTTTTGGTGACAGAACTGGCAAACCCCGTGTTCCACTTCGAACACTTTGGTCCGGAGGTAGCTCTGGCTGGAGCGGATGGAGAAATCCTCCTGGCAGGCGTGGGAGCAGAACCGCGTGTCCCAGGCGCGGCTGGCGGGCGGGAGCTGTGCCGTGGGCTGCTGACAGCTCAGGCACAGCGGCGTGCCCTGGCTGTCCAGGGCCTGCAAATACCCTTTGGGCAGGGGGGAGCCTTCACTCTGCTCGGAATGAAGGGCTGAGGGACCTCCTCCAGTGTCTGAAAGCAACCTGTTGGCAGAGAACAGAGCCCAGCTGTTGATAAAGGAGGGCTTTGGCCCCACAGTTCAGTGGGGTTTCAGGCACTGTGTCGCCCCATTACATTTCTGCTCCGAACCAGCACTTTTAGCTGAAATAATACCTTGCTCAGACTGACACCTGCACACTGCAAACCCTCCACTTGGTTTCCATCTCCCCTTAGACAATATTTGACAATAGAACAAGGCAGATTTTTTTTTCTGCATCTCTCTCTACATTTACACATGCACACTGAATTCTTGCTTGGCATTATGCTGTATTCATAAAGAAAGGGTGGGTTTTATTAGGAATATACACATATAAAGGTAAAATGTTTTAGCCCCCTCTCTAATAGAAGTAAAAAAGTTAAAGGAAACATCCTGGTTTCTCTTTACAATCTCCGTGGCTGCCTCTTGATTTCCTGCTCCAAACAAGGCAGGATACACACTGCTTGTTAAATAAAATTTTTTAAAAGGGCAATTTCTGTCTAGAATTTTCATATTCATTTCTCTCTTTTTCTAAATTTTAAGGCCAAATAGAAGAAAATTTGACGTGCTGAGTTTGCTGTCCACCTCACAGGAAGGCTGAGCCAACCTTCTTTTTTTTTAGCTGAATCATTGTTTTGTTTAATCAGCCCCAGTTAATTAGCAGCTATGTCTGCAGCCATCAGATATAATCTCAGCTGTTATAAAAACAAAGCACAGCTCATTAGCACTACAGCAAGTTTCTCCTGTAACTACTGCACTTCAGCACGGCAGACACTCAGCAAATAATTTTACTGCCTTAAAAAAAAAAGACCTGTGGAAAAAGAGCTCAATCATTTTATTGCATTAATAAACCTACTTTGTGGATTGTTCAGCAGGAACATTTTCTTTCTTGGGACCAGCCCCACTTTCCCTGGAGATGAGGCGGACGCTGCCCCCGGTGCTGGCAGCTTTGGAGAGCGAGGCTGCTGCCACATCCTCCCTGGTCACATACCTGGGAATGACAAACTCTGTCACAAAGGGAACCATCTCCCAGCTCTTGGCTGCTGCAAGATTGGAACAGCATATTCTCTTGAAACACTCCTCATTTTCTGGAGGAGAAATGAATAAAGTTTGGGAAAAACGTACTTCACCAAACTTCTGCATTAAATGAAATATCTTTTTCTAAACCCAAATTCTAACCAGCAAACAGCTAACTTGTTTTGTGTGTCACAATTAAAAAGGACAGCAATTTGATATTGTCATTTAAAAATGACAGGCACTTTGTTCCAGTTAGGTGAAGTCTCAGTGACACTCTGGATAATCCCGGAATCTTTACGTGCTCTGGAGGACTCTTTGCTCTGTTAGTTGTTTGAACCCACTCCTTCATTTCCAAGTGAAACCACACAAAACACAACTGCTCTTAAGTAAAACCTTTGAAATCACTTCACTCTGCTCATTATTCCACAAACCACTGTTCAGGCAACTCCTCCTGAGTCCATCTCTGCACTACACATGTGCCAGGCCCTACACACACCTCAGAAGGCTGCTGTAGGTCCTGGTAGGTTTTCTAACACCCTTCACAGATTTTTCCTACATTTCATGGAAGGACACAATCAAGAGGTTAAGAAACACTAGGAGAATTTAACAAACTTCCTGCAGCAATTAGTTAGAGAATTAAAATTAAACCACACATACCTTTTTGTGCTGCTGCCAACAGACTGCTTTTTAGACAACTCCTCTGCAGCATGAATAGGGCTGTAAAATATCTGACCGCTTTTTCTGACAATCTTCTGCTTCATTGCTGTCAGCTGAGTCCATTCTTTCACAAACCTCAGGATCTGGCAGGGAACATGATTGTCAGCAGCAGGACAGGCATTACACAGAAATAATTCCACTAAAGGGTGCTGGGATTAATGTGCTCAACACTGGCTGAAAACAGAGAGGGTCCCTGCAAGGCATTCTTCATACAAACTGCAACCCCCTCCCTCACCTGCTCAAATAGTCAAAGGGCAACAGTTTGAGCACTTTAACCTGCCCTTCATCTTTCACAGAAATCTCAAATTGACACGACCACAGGATCCTGGGGAAAAACTGATGAACTGCTTTTAACACAGTATTTCAGAATGGAAATAGAGACTGGAGCATGATACTGGTCACCTTTCCTTGTTCTGCATTTAGAATTTGAAAGTATAATAAAATAAAGGGGCTCAGAGGAACTTCATTTCTGGTACTGAATCAAATAGTTTTCTTACAGACTGGGAAGGCACAAAAAAACCCCCCAAACCTTTGAAGCTGTAAACTGGCAGGACTGGCATGATTGATTAATGGATTTCCTCAATAACCATCATCACAGAACACCGAGGAACTGAGGGAAAAACTGCCCTGCATAGGAATTTAGAATTTCTAACGCGGCTGTTTGCTTTAGGGTGTGTGTAGAGGAAAAATTATTTAATCCCATTCTCATTTCTACAATATAAAATAAATGGGAGTAACAGTATAACAAGTGAACAAGTGGCTTGGTAGGTTTTTTCCCTTTCCATTTTTCCACTCTCTTCCCCACTGAGGGGGGCAACTGCCTACCACAGTCAGGGTCAGGCTGTTTGTGAACACAACTACGGGAAGAATAAATACATTGGACAGTATGGACTTAGTTGTGACTCCAGCTACATCCAGGAACAAACTCCCATATTTCAAGAGGACAGTGATTTTCTCCTTGGAGTATTTTTCCACGGCAAATGTAAAAGTGCACAGCAGACTCTCAGTTCCTCAGAGCTGGAGCAGCAACAAAGAAGTCAATGGAACAGCAGGACACCATGGTAACAGAAACAAGGAAGTATTTCCTTGATTCTTTTTAGGAACATTTACCAATATGGATCTTCTAATCTAGAGCAGAAGGCTGAGGGACAGGAACATCCATAAGTGCCACCCACTGCCCCTGGAATTCTTAACCCATGTTTTCAGGCTAACAAATGGCTTTGAAATCCTTTTGCAGCATTTGTGTATCCCACTCACTCACTGCCTCACAGAACAGCTGGTTCAATCAGCCACGTGTCCCTCTGACAAATTTAAGTTCCAACCTTGTTGGAGAACCTACAAAAAGAATCTCTTTGTTCCTACAGAACAGAATCTGATTTTCCACACAGAAAACTAAGTGAAGCAGGTAATATTTCACATCCAGTTTCAATCTGGATTTCCTTCCTTGAGTACTGGGGTTTGCAGTGTTACTGTTCTCCTCAAACCCCATTATCAGTGGGATCCTTAGTCCTGAATTAACTGAATGTGTCCGTGGAGCTGGGCCTGACACTGCTTTGGGAATTGTTATAGACCAAAGGAAGGCTGAGAGTGGAGCCTGCTCAGAACTGCAGCTCTGGGACAATCCAGAACATTCTTGTTCCTAGTGTGCTCCATTCAGAACCTTGATAAAGCTGTTTTGTTGACTTATGAATGTTGGTTACTAATCCTGTAGAGGATAAATTAGATTCCCTGGCTGATTCCCTCTATGACATGTGAACAGGAGGCAGGATAATTTGCCAGAGTGCCAGGCTGCATGATTAATATTCACAGCAGCATCCCTAAGGTCTGCTTGCTGGGATGAAACTGTGCCTTGATCCCAAGGCCTGGAAGTGTTCTGCATTTACTTTTTTAAGAAGTCAGTCAAATTCCTCCGCATTAAATATGATATTGCTGTGCCAATGGAACTTGTTCTTACCAGTGCACGATTTTTTTTATGCTGGAAAGTCTCTGGTAAATCTTCCCAGTTATCCAGCTGAATGTCCAATGGAATGAAGTTATGATTCAGGGGTTCCCCATCCTAGACAAGCAAACAGTTTTGTTTACAGATGCAATGTAGCACAATCTAGGAGAAAAATAATCTGTTTCAAGTGAATTATCCTCCCTTCCTACCAAATTTAGTGCCTCAAGGTCAGAACAAACAGTAAGGCACAGAGGGATGATAACAGCACAAATGCAAGAAATATGATTCACATCAACATACCTCAAAGTAAAAGGGCTGAAAAATGTAACTTTTAATATATCTGAGTTTTTTTCTTTGCAAACAGTTCAGACACACGAACTGCCTTACATTAAGAAACTGAAATTACAGTCCTCTTGACTGAATTTCTAAAGGAAATTAATGACTGTAGACTGAGAATGTCACTTCATTAAAAATTTAAAATCAGAATTTTCAGGCATTGTTTGTTATATTTAACTTTTTTTTTCAATGTCTGAAAAAGCTCTCCACTTAATTTTTAAAGCACTAACCTGTATCAGCCTAATAAAAATGTGTTATCTCAGAGCCTCGCCCTCAGTTATCTGGGCTGCTTTGCAGTTGCACCTGAACACACTGACTCACTCACTCTGTAATTTGAAGAAATCTTCCCAGTGAACTTTACTATCACAAAAAAGAAGGAATTGGAAAGTCCTGACTCCCCTTTGAATAATGACCTGGAAAATTCCTGACTGCTGGTTTCTGTGTTCCCATCACCACTGCAGATTAATGAGAATGTGCTTTATTCAGGGAGTTACTGACTTACAGCACCAACGCTGAGCTTTCTGAAAATGTGGTGACAATATTTTATTTACTTGGTCTGTCAGGGTTCACTGTCATTTTTATTTTAATCTTGCATGGTATTCTATTAAAATTATTTTGTGGTAAGACTCTAATAATAAAACAGAAATCTTCACCACCACTGGCATTTCTAACAATGATCTAATGCATTAGCCCAATTTTTAAGACAATAGAAGTGTCAGAAGTTATGTATCAAGGGAATTATTACTTAATTATTACTAATAATTACTTAATTCCACTGAGGGAAAAAAAACTGGACTGATAAACCACCTCATTTTTGTACATTTCAGCTAAAGCAAAAATACTGATCTCTTTACATCAAACATAACGAAAGCATACAGACACATTTCAGTGGACAGCATTTCACTTTGTGATTTTAAAATGACAATAAACATGCATATTGCAGGTTTACCTTTGTATACAGGTGGATTCTATCAGTATTCCTGCTTGCACAAAACATAAGCCCATCATATATTTGGAATGTGTCTGATTTATCTTCACTCCCTGTAAAGAGAAAAGATGTTGACTTTCAAAAGCTTGTTTGTCCTTTCAGTCATTTTACTCAGACACTAAAAATAACACTACACATGTACCTAATTCCAGAACAACAAAAGATGCACAGCTCAAGCAGCAAGGAATTAAGGTATTTGTGCATTTTGTTTTTCTCCTGAATGACCCATCATCTGTTCTGCCTGTGCTGTCCTGAGCACAAGGAAACGCCCCCAGATCCAATCACAGAGTCACAGTCGATAGTTTGGCACAGTTCTTATTTAGCCAGAGCTGTGTTGCTACAGGATTTGTATGGAAAGAGTGGTTTATCCAGCATCAAAATTCAATAAATGTCCCAGGCTAACCCAAGACAGTTGTGTGCCAGTGTATGTGCTTCTGTCTGTGTTTCAGAGGTGTAAGTTTTATTTAAAAGCCATCTTTGAAGCCACAGGCATTTAATTCAGTTTCACAGCAGGACACAACCATTCTTTCACAGGGGTCCCACTTTACCTTCTCCACACTTTTTTGCACTTTCTCCATTCTCCATTTTCCCCGAACCTTCTCTCCCATCCTCAGCACTGCACTCTGCTCTCTCCTCACTTCTCCTGTGGCTCTCTGACACCTCGTCCTCAGTTTGGCTCATGGGAGCTTCACAGGTTCTCTCAACTAAAGATGAAGAAACCAGAAAAGTGAGGATTTATGTTGCCTGTACAGGTACCTCATCAACACCCCTCTGGAGACAGGACTATGTCACTGAAATACAAAGAACTGGCATTTTATTCTCTGATACTACTGTGGTGCAACCACTCAGGAAAGTGGAGATAACTTTAGTACTGAGGGAGTAAACACATGGAAGAAAGCTTCTCATTTCTGCAACCTCACACCTCAAACTTAAGGTCAAAACACATATAATAAACAATCCACAGAGCAATTCTCTATTATATACAGCCATTGTATACCACAAACACATAGAGCAGTCTTCCAGGCATTGATTTATACACCTGGGAAATTCAGAAGTTGTCCTTACTTGAACAAGCACAAAGACTTAAATGTAAGAAATAAAAAAAATAAGTAAAAAGAACCTTACTCCTTCATTTACAACTGAAATGACAAATGTGGGCATAGACTTATGCAAATGTTTCATCAATTTTCCAGGTGGCTCAAAAAAAATTTAGTACAAGAAATCGACTGTGAGTTGCTGGAGAAAGAAAAGCCACATTTTGCAGATAATGTCTCTCATGACAAATACACAGTAATAAAGTTAATAAAACACCGATATCACGTTGCTTGGTTTTGAAAGGTAAAGTCTGCCCCTTAATTGTATTCAGAACACCCACAAACCTCAAGGAAAAGGAGAGCTCCATTTTCTGCAAAGAAACCTGAGCACCTACTCTTCCTCATGGAATTTATATCCTGTTAACATGTGAATTTACCGTTTGCTTCAAATCGGACTCACGTAAAAGATCCTCGGGGAAGGCAAGATTAGGAAGGATCACCGGGCAGTTCACGTAAAGGCACAATTTTTCATGTTTTGCCTGGACTTCTAAACAGCCCCGTGTTCAAAAGGTCTGTATTTTCCGAGGTGAATCAGAACTGGGATGAGAAACGCCTGCTCTTCTGTGCCCCCGTCACTCACCGTCGCTGCTCTGAGGGCAGCCGCACATCTCGCAGTAAGGCAGCAGGTCGTGGTTGGTGTAGGTGCAAACCCTGCAGGGCCAAACTTTGTTTACAGCTGTGCTTTGGCTGCAAGTGTTTAAGCCACAAGGAGGGAGTTCAGTGTTTTTTTCTGGAAACAAAGAGGGCTTTTCTCCACTCAGAGATGTTTTCTTTTTGTCACTGCGGCTGCCGGGGATAGATCCGCTTGTGCTCCGGGCTCTTTTGGCTTCATGTTCGCAGGTGCTTTCAGGGCAAACTGGGCCCCCAGCATTTACTGGTGTGGAATCCAGGTTTTCATCCCTCTTCTCTGCATCCTCCTCTTTTGTGACTTCAGAAGATTCTGCATCATTCTCTAACAATTCACTGCCAGAAAATCTTTTGCGTTTCTTCTCCGTGGAGGATTTTGGGGAAAAGAAGGAACGAATGTCGTGCTGCTTTTCCTTCTCAAACTAGGAAAGAAATAGAGATTTATAGAGTCATTTAGGTTTGCAAAACCCCACTTGTGACTGCATCAGGTGGTGTTAAAATTATTATTTTTCTCCACTAATATTACCCTCTAATACAAGTAGCTGTTTTCGCTTTGAGGACAGAAACAAAAGATCCCTTCCTTTAAGACCAAACTGTGAGCAGAAAAAGCAATTCAACATTTCTCTCCTGTTCTGTGAAAAGTATTTTCATAATTCTCAGGAAAATTCTGAAATAGCACTACCAGAAAACAAACACACAGAACTGGTATATTTTATAGATATGTGTATATATATATATGTGTGTGTGTGTGTGTGTGCCTTTTTTGAAGGTGCCCATTACAAGGAAAGGCTTTAAAACACTGTTTTAAATGACAATTAACTTCAGTACAGGTAATAAAGATGTAATTTAAACAGAAATTATTTGGTGGGTCTGTCACCTACACATAACACAAGGACCCCTCAGAAGCCCGTAGCTGGCATTTATTCCCAGCAGAGCACTTTTCCCAACTTCACAGAAGTTTTTAAATGGAATTTACATTACTTTTTCCTACTTATTTAGTGTTTCTCCCTTAGTAAGTCTGCAGTGCACAGAAAGCTCAAGCAAACAACGCTTCGAATTTTTTAAAATGAAATAAACCAGAAGAACGTAATTTCCAAGTCTTACATGTGTAAATAAAAGTTCATTTCTGGGATCTTCTAGACTTTCATTTGGGGTCCAGGTCTCAGCAAAACTCAAAAAATCCCATTTCTCCTTATCCCCTTCTTCAGCCTGCATCTTCTCTTTCCTGCCATTCAGGGTGCTGCCTGTAACTTTGGCCTGCAGAAAGACAAACGCACAAAGTTTCCAAGGAATTCACGCGTTGGGAAAAACTTATTCACCTGTAACCACTCAATTTGCTTCCCCTGCAAACCTAATTCAACATTTGCAATGGGATAAACTGCTGTAATTAAAAATGAGTGATTAAACCTATTCCTTCAGCATCCGTTTGTGCAAGAGTAATGCCAAGTCCTGTATTTAGCATCCTAGGAGTAGTATGTTGTACACAAATGTCAGTATTTATTAACTTAAAAGAAAATACATGATTGTGTACATCTCTTAGAGTCTTAATATTGTTTTGCTTGCTATGTGGAGACAAACAAAGGCAGAATTAATGGAAAGCAGCAGTTCAGTGACAGAACTTGCAAGGTAAATTGCTGCTGAATTACTGAGACCCATCTGTGCCATGTTTAAGGAGACTCATAACTCACCAGATTTTTTCAGAGGAACCTGCAAGAAGCAGAACACAGAATTTCATTCCCCAGCTGAATGTCAAGTACAGTTTGCAGCACCTGGATCTTTAAGCAATGGTTATTTTTCTGAAGAAGAGGAATATACTGGCAAACAAATGGGTACCAGTTTCTCACTGCAGTAACTGTGGGGACACAAACCAATAGAATCACTGCAGTTCAGGGGCAGCCAAAGGCAGGACCCACAACCATGAGCTGCCATTTGCATCAGAATAAACCCTGTGTAATCACAGCCCCAAATGATTCTGACACCTGGTGCCTCAAAGGCAGTTCCTTCCATAGTGACACTTGTGGCAGTGTCAGAACACAGAGCACTGACACATCTCAGTTACCAAGACAAGACACTAATGAGTGGTACCAAAGGCCACAAAAAGGTCACAGAAGCAAAACAGTCAAATTATTTTTCTTAGTCCTGGGAACTGTCCAAGATCTTCCCAGTATGGAAAAAAAAACAGACTGGAACTATCCTAGCTTTTAACTGACAGAGGGCAGGGTTAGATGGGGTATTAGGAATAAATTCTTCCCTGTGAGGGTAGTGAGGCCCTGGCACAGGTTGCCCAGAGAAGCTGTGGCTGCCCCATCCCTGAAGTGTTCAAGGCCAGGCTGGATGGAGCTCTGAGCAATCTGGTCTAGAGGAAGGTGTCCCTGCCCATGGCAGGGGGTGGAGCAGGATGAGCTTTAAGGTCCCTTCCAACCCAAACCATTCTATGGTTCTAAGGTTTCTCCCAACACTGGGTAATCCCAGTGGAAAATGGCAACAGAAGATAAGATCAGTGTAATGTGGGATCTACTGAAGAATTATCTGAGAATGCCTCTGCCTCTCAGAAAGGAAGTTTAGTTAAGGCACAACACTCATTCAGTTAAAAGAAAAACGGTAACAAAGTCCAATTGTTATGAGTGAGCAAAACACCTTATAATTGTAAACTGAACAACCAGAGCAACAAAAGGCTGGGAGATAAAACCACCATCCCCCCTTCACACAGATGTGAACCATGCCATTCACCTTGGCAAAGCGCTCCCTGAACCACAGGCAGTTCCTGATCCCTTGGCTCCATCCCACACCCACCTTGCGGTTCAGCATTGCCCACATGAGGGTGTCCATGGTTCCCTTGGCGATGAGGAAGTGGATGTTCACAGAGCTGCTCTGCCCAATCCTGTGTGCCCTGTCCTCTGCCTGTTTAATGTGGCCTGGATCCCAGTACAGCTCAGCAAACACCACGTGAGTGGCAGCAGTGAAGGTTAAACCCTAAGCAAAATAGGTAGATGCGTTTTAGAAAAAAGGTTCCACACACAAGCAACTGATTATCTGAAGCAAAAGAAAGCTAAAGGCTGTACAGGACATTTTTATATGGAAGAAAGAGGGTCCACCTCGACAGCAGATGGGCCTGTTATACTGATTTCTACCTTGGGCCTCAGAAAGGGATAAGTAAGATTGAAAAAATACTTCAAAGACTGCATATTGCTTTTCATTGTGGAAGTAACACTTATTCCTATTAATCTGGCATTTTTTGTGAAATAGAGTTTTTCCTGATTATTCAAGAATGACATGCTGCTGCTTATCATCATTTTTCCCAAGTAATTTCAGTAGAGGCTTAAAACAGTGAATGTGATTAGGGCAAAGAAATGAATACCTGAGTCTGCAAAAGACAAATTGCATGAAGATAAATTGCCTTCATTAAATCACTTCAGTCACCAATGACTTCAGTACCTATAACCCTCAAGTATATTATTCACCATATTTTCTTTTTTGTCCTACCTGCCCAGCTGCCTGAATACTCAAAATAGCAACCCTGGTTTCAGGATCCTTCTGGAACTGATTGACAAGGTGAATCCTCTCTGCTGAGGGGACACTCCCATCTATTCGAATGTAGCGAACCTGTAACACCGGAGCAGACACAAAATGACATTGCCAGGGTCTGGTTTGGACCCAAACTCCCTCTGTCCCCCAGGAAAAACATGGAAACAACTGTTCCGTTCCTGGGATTCACCAGTTCTCATTTGCCCTTGGATTTACAATTAAGCCTCCATCTAGAGAAGCGTAGGCTTAGTATTCATGGTTACGAAAGTAGAAGACAGAAGAAACAGGGGATCTTCACATGGAATATTCCACAGAAGAACCTGGAACTGTCCTGACGTGCTTTATTAAAATTCCAAGCATTTAAAAAATAGTAACAATATAAAACAGCGAAGTTAGCCACCATTGCTAGCAATAATTGAGGGTCCATGATCAGAGCAATGTGAAAGTTGTTTGCCAACAGCTTTATTGCTTTGAATGAAACATTCAGCTGAGATGATTAAAGTGCTGTTAAAACCCCGAAAAAGTAGCCAGAGGCACATTGGTAGAAAACGTTGGAAAACAAGTGCCTACAGCATTGATTTAATAATAATAATAATAATAATAATAATAATAATGAAGTATCATACCAGATAAGAGTGTGTCTACGTTAAACCACATGATCCCTTTTAACCAAGTGGCACTGATCCGAATACATGTAAAATCCTAAACTCCTGTAGTCATGGGCAGTTCTCCTGAGTTCAAACACAGCTCCTGTGTATTTGTACATCTGAAGTTAAATCTATGAGCACAGTTGTTCACTCTTTACCTTGTTTTCTATGGCAGCCTCTGTGCAGGCCTGCAGCATGCTCAGGTGGTGGGCAAAGACAAGGAACTTCAGCTTGTCATTCTCCAGCATCATTTTGATGTAATCCTTCACTGCTCCTGCCTGGAGTAAGAGAGTGTGTTTCATTTGAGCATTATTATGTTCAAATAGTTTATTTTAATGTCTTATGATCCCTTGTAATGGGAAAAAGAAAATTTCCATACCTTTTGTTATCCATGTTAAGACTTTATCAAACTCTAACATTGCTAAGTATAAAATGATTCAGATTTAAAAAAATGCCACCACTTCATGCCTTTCAGAAACCCAACTCGTTCCTTCAGAGAGGAAAACAATTATCCTGGAAACATCACATAATTACATGGCACTTCTTCCGATTAAGAGGTAGATCAACCGCCTTTTAATTACGTTTATCTGATGTTTTAATCCATATTTGGAAAAAACCCAAACATATTTCAAAGGGACAAGGTAATGTTTGATCAGAACTTCTGCATCTGCACCCACATAAAACCATACATCCAAACCGAAAGGATAATTCTGACACTTTCATGATACCATAATCACAAAACACTGCTCTATTTAAGCATTCATAAAACTCTATCGTGTCAAATGTTTAACGTTAAATATTTCAGTATTTTTTACAAAAACTGTAAAAGTAATGATGACAGTTAATAACAAAGCTTATCAGTGACCAGTTAATGCAATACACACTGCAGCAGCCTTCAGATTTCCTTTCCCATTATAATGGTTCTGCCTGTTCCATAAACATGCAGGGCAAAACAGAGTGTCTCTTCTATTAAGAGCCTTCCACACTCACCTTGGCAATGGCTGTTTCTTTGTACATCCGTGTGATCAGATTCATGACCTGAGAGAAGTGGCTTTCAGAGGCATCTGGATTCAGGTTTCTCATTAATTTCTCCCACTCTGCAAACGTGGCACTCAAATTCTAGTCGGCAGAAGAGACCAGTGGTTACACACACAGTGAAAAGCACGTTCTAGCTCAATACGTACATTCTAAGCATGAAATGTTTGGGAACTGAGTGCTTTTGAGAACTCTGTCAAGTTTGGCTAAAAGTAACTGCAGGATTCTAAATCTACGGGAAACGAAGACAGAAAAAAGGACTGTACTAAAATGAGAACAAATTTTACCTTTGATGCAACAAAATTTGCTTTGTAATGTTCATTGTGTTATGTTTTAAAGAGAATAACAGACGCACTGTGCTTTATATTCACTCAGTCTTTGTAGCTGCATACACATAAATGCATATAAATGCAGATGGATACACAGATATTCCCATTTCCTAACGAATGTGTTTGTAGCAAAAGTGTTCCAAAAATGTGGCACAAATGTACCTTCGCTGCGGCCTGGGGGAGGTCAAAGGGAATGCGCTGCCTGACTTTGGGAGGCAGCTGAGTTAGAACGTCATTCTTCAGTCTTCTGATCATTATCGCACTTAAAAGTTGATGAAGTTCTTCTAAATTTGAAGCCCCTCTACAATCCCATTGTGCTCTTTTCCCAAAAAACCTGAAAATGAAAAAAATCAACACTAGATCTTCCACATTCAGTGGAAAACTTCAGTAAGTAATTAATTTTAAGACTGGCTATTAGGTGTGACGTTGTGCTGGGTAACAACCCTTGGAGCTCGTGTTTGTGCCAGAGAGATGATTTTCTCTCTGATTCCTTCCAGTGCTTAAGTCAGAGCTGCTTCAACTTCCCAGCAGACCCCACTGCCTGCAGGAATTACCATCCATCAGCTGCACCCAATCCTCTGCCTAATCCCACTGCACAGCCCTGTCCACAGGAAGCAGAAGTTTCAGGTATGATTTTGGAAGTCTCGTCTCAATGGACTAATGAGAAGAATATACAACCATGAGAATATTCTTTAATACGTTATAGACAGGAAAGTCATCATGAAAACTGAACGTATCACCATTAATATTCCTTGGTTTTCCTCCCTGAGAATTCCTTCCTAGTTACTGTCAGAGGATTTAAAGCTTAAGGTACTGCCTTTACATGCAATACTATTTAATGAGTGTGGTTACATAGAGGAAGCAGGTTTAATGTTAAAAAGCTAAAGGTTGAAAAGAGAAAGAATTTATTAATTCAGTTTTCCTTATTCTTTCTTTGCTGTTTTTATTCTTTCTTTCCTGTTGCAGCACAAACAGCAGCTTTGCACTGTCAACACTGCCTGGAGATAATGAAATAATGAAAATGAGAGATTTTGGTGCCTTTGGAGAAGAGCCCAGCCAGCATTTTCTAGAGCCAGGGGAGTATGTTGCAAGCACATGATTTTTATAAAAAAAAAAATCTAAAAAAAAAGATTAGATTATTTGAAGTCTTACTGAGCTTATCTCCAGTGTTCTAATTGACTACAATCACTTGGGAAAGGGGCTGAGGGGGTCACTTCTAACTGGTGAAGTATTGGGTGAACGGTACATAGATGGAAGACAGCAACACCTCCTGCTCATATCCCTTCTTTTCTGTTTATATGCCTGTCCTTGTAGAGGTCTCCTCCCTCCATCTTCAGCACGGGGGATATACCAGAAACGGATGCAAAACCTCCCAGGGACAGTTTGGACCTCACCTTTCAAACAGGTGTCTACAGACACCTCAGTGAAAACCACCCACAACGTGAAATATATGCACGGAATAAATCTACGGAGTTTATTACCACAGGATGTTTTGTTTCAGCCAAGTCATGAAGAAAAAAGTTATTGCCCGGAAGCCTGCCAAAGCCTGAACTCGATTTTTATTACATTTATGGTATTCCAAAAATAAGTTAATCGTCCCTGATTGAGTAGCTACACCAGGCTGTGCCCACACACACTTGTGGTGTGAAAGTTGCAGATGCATTCAGTCAAAACACCATGGAAAAAATAGCATTTCTCCGTCTGAAAATCAGATAGTGCTCTTCCATGGTATTTGAAATTAAACACTGATAAAATGTGTATGATGGAGGGAGAAAAACAAGTTTTATGAAAATGAAACCATGTCATTATTACTGTAAAAATTAAACCTAATTGCCAGCTAATTTACTTGACAAAATCTGTTATTTTGAATACATGCAAAGTTGGAGATATGACACTTTTTAGTGAAGGAATTTTTTTAAAGGTTCTTCCCTTCTCGTAACTTCTCACATTCCAGACTGTAACATGGAGTCAGACGGGTAAAAGCAAGCATTTTAAATTGGAGCTGCTTCTATCCCCTCTGCTTCAGTTCATAGCTAGAGAAACCGTCATTAAAATAAAGTTGAGGGAGGCAAGTCAGAGGGAAATGAATCCTCCTTAAATTAATAACTCAAAGCACACGAAACATAAAAACTCATGAAAGACGCAAGAGGGAAAAATGGGTTAAAATTCATGAGTTACATGAGGGGAAAAGTGTGTAATGAGCAATGTTAACACACAAATTGGAGACAGGGGGTGGACAGGAATTGCAATGGCTACAGTGGATCCCCCAAACAGAATTACAGACACTATTGTGCTTTGGGATGTTTTATTCCCTTACTTTTACTCAGTAAGCTGTAAAATAAGGAGACAAGTATTGGTACCTTTGTTTTCCACTCAGGTATGGTGGGATAACAAAAAACCCGGACCCCACAATAAAGGGAAATATAAATTATTACATGAACATAAGACTGAGAGTCAAAAACTCCACGTCTAAAGGTAAAACCTACACACTTCACGCTAACAAAAGTAAATGTGTAAATAATTTTAATTAAGAGAATGCTGGCACTTCAACTGTATTTCAAACTTTAATAGCTTTCACCTTTATTTAATAAAAGTGGAATTTATTAATTTAATAAATGTAATCCTTTTCCCAGTCCTCTTTGATGGAGGAGATGGTACCTGATCCCGGGTTTCCAAGCAGGATGGTGTGTTACAGCAGTACAGAGGTACTACCTACTGATTATCTCACTTGACATGACAAGAAAAATCAGAGAAATAATAATCAAAGAGATAAGAAAAGAAATAAGTAATTCCAGTAATACCTGACACGAGCATTGCAGTATTTTTTAGCATATTCACTCCAAGTCCCAAATCTTCTTGGAAACAGTGCCTCAATCTGCATGAAAAGCTGCATTAAAAAAAAAAAAAAAGTAACAGTGAAAAATTAAAACTCGCCTGCAAATGTAAGACTACTGAGAAATAATTACTACATGATTATTGTGTTAAGTCTACATTCTACAGCTGCACAAAAACACACAGCTTGGCCCACAAGAACAATTCCATAGGAGCACAGGTGCCTTCAGAGAGGACAGTTGTGGGAAATCCTCCGAGTACAGAGCACCCCGAGCACCGTAACACAGCACTGATGGCTTGGGAAAGATTCACACTGAACAAGAAAACATGAATGCTAAGATGCTCTTCCTAGAAATACAATTTTTATCATTTGCCAGGTACATGGGCTTCTGCAAAACTTCAGTGCAGGTACTGCACGAGTAGTCTGCTTCTTAAAATATGTGAAAAACCTACTCATTCTTAAATTTTACTTCAAAAAACCCCAATCATTGAACTATATAAAGGTATTACACTTTCTAACTTCAGTTCTCCGTCCAGGGTTGGTTCAATGTCCTCAGTACACGTGCAGGAAGTTTCATAATTATCCACACCCAGAGGTACAAATAATTTGTTTTCAAATTTTAAGCAAACATTCATGATACAACAAGCCCTTTTCCATTCAGTGGATATATTTCTCAAGTTATAATCTCTCTGAACAAATTAAATTATTAAAGGGTCTTGGCATAAGTTCTATTTACCCAGTGAGAAACTCTAAAATGTAAAGTATTATTTATATAGCTCTTACAAGTTCTCTGGATACAAATCAGCTCTTGTATTTAAATTATTTCTACAATTGATAAATAAAGGCAGTTTTCTCAGATTCATCAGAAAGCGAAAGTGTTTTCTGGTTTCCCCTCTGCTCCTCCCTAACTCCCTAAGGTGAACTCCCTTCAAAAGAAACTTTGTCTTTCTGGACTGCAACAAGCACAGGATATATTTTTTCCACTTCTGTGAACATCAGGAATATTCGGCGAAAAACCAAGGACTTCCTACATCAGATGACGAAGTAGAAGATTTAATACAAGTTCTTGCCCACCAAAGACTCTCCCACCCAGAGGAAAAAAGCAGTTCCCTACTCAGGGTCTTTATTTTCTATTTCACCCAACAATCTGCTACCTTTGAGACTGATTTCTTACAAGAAGCACTGTCTCAAGCCACCTGTGCACAAGCTTGAAATAAGTTTGTGAAAGCAACTGAAACAAAAATACTTTGGTTTGGTTTCTTGTACTTGTGCCTCCCAATGCAGCCAGTGCACCTCTGGATGTCACAATGCATGTAACTGTATATACTCAAGAAAACTCCAGAATTCTGCATTTATTACTGACACCACCTTTATAAGAACCCCAAAACACAACACAGGGCATCAAATACCTCTTCAGGTCTTCCCAGAGCAGGAGTCCCAGTAAGAAGAACAGCTCTCAGAGCTTTCTGCACAATTGGCAGTAAGATCTTGCTGCGGGTTGCGTTTCTGGATTTCATGTAGTGGGACTCATCAACCACAACCACCTTGAAGTTCTGCCTGTACAAAGTGTCTATCAAAGTCTGTGCATCAGAAGTTAACAGGCCATACCCCAGAATCGTTACTTTGCTGGTTGATATTCCCCTGAAAGAGAAAATCCACAAGTTTTCTTGGTAAATTTTCATGGTGTTTTGGTGTTTAAAACACTTGACACTTATTAACCACCCACATTTCCAGAAGACTTAAATTGCACTTGAAGAAATTTCATTTCTCTGGCTGCATTGCTTCAACCTGTGCCCCTTTTCCAGGAGTATCACACAGGATAAATTCACTTTCTGGACAAAAAGTTACACCCAAACACCTGAAGCAATAATGACTCTGTGCAAATCCTCTACTGCTCTGAGTACAGCATCCTAAGATCACTGTCTAGACTGTCCCTGAGTATTTGGGCACTGTAAAAGTACAGTCTGGTCTGAACCTCAACCACTTGGAAAAAACATTCCTGCCAGAGCTCTCTATCCAGCTTCCTGCCTCAAACAGAACATGGAGAAAACAAAAAACCTGGAGGCAGGCACCTGACAAGGCACAAGATGAAAAATCAGTATTTAATTGGAAATGAACTCATTATAATAAATTCAGAGATGTGTATAGGTCCACAAATTGATTTTAAAATCACTAGAGAGCACTGTGGCCCTTCAGGAGCCTTTGAGCAGCAGAGGAACTGAAAGCTGTTGGACAGAAATCAGCAGAATGAGGGTCAGAGCTGGTGTACCCATCTGCCAGGCACCACTGCTCTGCTGGCATGGCTTTTGTCTTTGCTTCAGTAGCAAGAGATCAAAAAACCAAGCTGAAGTTTCCTTGAGCATTGAAGAGGAAGAGAGTATGTGCATGTGCACGTTGCTGCTGGTGGCTGTGGAAGAGGCACTGGTTGGAGTACTGTGGTCACTGCAGCACAGGCTCTGGCTGTGAGAAATCAAAGCTGAGAAATGCAGCAACCAGGAAAACAAGAATATCCTCTATCCCTCTGTGAAGTGTGGATAAAAATTTACAAATAAATCTATTTGTTCTTGGTGGAACCAATTCATTCAAGAAATATCCAATCTCAAATTTATCTAGAAATTGCAAGAACCTTAAATGATGCCTAAGCATATTTTAACCTATTTAAATCAAAAAGTCAAAAAACACTCCAACAGTAAATTTACTTGCTGAAGTTTTGAAGAAAAGCAAAGGATTGAACTGAGAGAAATCAAAGCTGAACATATGGAAGCAGAAATGTAACAAAATGCTAAACCAAGTTTGGCAGTTGTATTTTTGCATTTTCTTGCAAATGCATAAAACACTTTCTAATGTTAAAATATTAATTAGTTCAACACGACCTCACTTGTAGCTAGGAAGCCTCCTGGGAGTTAAGTTTAAACAAGTAGAAACCCAAGTTTTCATCTTTCCTTGTTGTTGAATAAAAGTGGTAATGGTTAAGGTCTACTCATTGAAAAAAACTCCCAAAATATAAAAAGAACAGGATTTTGTTTGCCATTTACTTTTGCCATCATTTTCCCTACTCCACATTTCCCCTTTCTACATTCAGCACTGTAATCATAAAGTGCCTTTTAGTTAAATAGCTTTAAAAAAAAAAAAGCTCATTTTAGTTCTCATATTCCAGTGATAAATCTTGACCATCAGCAGCAATGAAGCTTTAATCCCTTTTCAGTTGGATTTCTGTGGGTCCCACAAGGAAGGTTCCAAGTGGCACATCCTGGTGGTCAGGTCGCTTTCTGACGCTCCCCAGACCACAAGAAGACCAGTCTCCCGCACACTGAAGTTTTAGAACAACACCCAAACATTACCATGAAACCACCCAGTTCATTTACAGTAAATTCAGGGTAACAGGGGAGTTTTTCTAAACGACACACCACACGTCGTCTCTCTTCAATGAATTCATGCTATTAAGTCTAAAGATAAAAAGTCTAGGTCACGATGACCTTTCCAGTTATTTAGGGATTACTTGTTCTCACAGATTTTTTCAGTGCACTAAATAGAATTTTAACAGTAATTACCTCCTCATTTTCTAATCTAACCAGAAGTTCTCAAAAAACGTTTTACAGAAGCTAATGAATTCATCGGAGCTGAGAAATAACTGTGTATGTTCAATCTGAGACACACTGAAGGCATCTAATTTTCAGCAGACAGGCACTTGCTACTTTGCAAAAAAACAGATCTCTCAAGTTCAAAGAAAACGAGTAACTACTCTAAAAAAACTACACAAAACTGGGAGGAGTGGCTGATATCCCAGAGGGTATATCCGATATTCCAGGGGCTTTATCTGACATCCTGGAGGGTGGCCCTCCTTGAGCAGGGGGTAGAAAACAAAGGCTTTCCACAAAAGAATAACCAGCTTTACTCACCCAACATCAGTTTTGTTCTGGATGATGGTAATGTCGTCTGGAGAGAGCTCTGGAATCCACTTCTCCATCTCTTCAACCCAAGGGTATCTCAGAGAGGAAGGCACCACAATTAGGAGAGGCCATTCATTTTTGTAGTAATATGAAATGGCAATTGCTTGAATGGTTTTACCCAGCCCCATCTGGGAAAAGAAAAGAACAACATTAAACTCAGAAAGCATCTTCCACTCAGAAGAGCTAAAAAGAATTTGCAAAGACAGAGCCAGCTGAAGGAAACCAAGTCAAAGAGCTCGTCACACACAGTACCTGTTTAATTATCACTTGTTACCACAGATCATCCTTTATGAAACAAGATGTTTCTGTTAAAATGGATTAATACATTTGTGATATCTGGTTTGCTCATTAAAGCCAAAAGAAGCATTTCTGTTCTTTTAAGAAGATTTTCATTTCAGGGTCTTAATAGGATAGACCGAAAAAGACCAAACTCTTTAACATGTTAAGGTACAAACCCCATTTTTTTAAAGACTATGGAAAGGAAGGAAAAATACAGGATGCCTTTGTAACATAAAAACAACTATACACATATATATATATATAAAAAACAAGAAAGTACTTGGTTCATACTGTCAAGGCAGGAACGCTGTCCATGAGTTATGACCATAGACAGCAACAGATGAATATAATATCCAGAATTTGGGGGCTTGTTCACATGGCAGGAGATAGTTCCAGACTCCTGTTAAACACCAAAGCAGAGACTGGCCTTGAAATACTCTGTGCAGGTTTTCCAAGGAGTCCAATTGGATATTGGAGTCGATTTGCTGCTGTCCAACTACTCACAGCAGAGATACAAAACAACCACTCACATCTCCAGTACTGAGTTTAAGTGGACTGATGTAATGCTATAATGGAGAGATTTCCCAGGTATAGAAGAAAACATAATGAATATTTCTACTATTACTAGAAAGAAAAATAATCAGAGCTGCTGTGATATCAAGTTTTCATTCAAAACTGCCAGTTTTCCATTAAAATTTTCCTGCAAGCTCCCCTTGTGTCACCAGGAGTTCTCAGGAGTCTGAAATCAAATCCCAGTGAAAGAAAAAACACCCAACAAAATAACATGAATTTTTAGTTTGTTGCCACAGTTGTCTCCCTAACTCAGACTGCCCAGTCCCTGGTGATGATCCAGACAACTGATTTGAAAGGGGCAGCGAATAAAAGCAGGGCTCTTGGCATCAGTGCACCCATGACCATATATTATGGTCTTGCTTTTTGATTTGAACTCGTCTTTCTCCATCGTGGAAATGGATGACACAAAAAAAGCTGAAATTTTGAGGGGAAAAAAACCATCTGTCCTCACTCCAAGGAAGAATGGAATCTCTCAAAACCACTCTTATTATATTACTTTAACCTTTACATAGTTACACAGTGCAGGTATATGTACAGTAATTCTATGATCTCCAGTTTTTATACATAGTTTCTCTTCATATACAAACTCCCAACACTGATATTTTCTTTCCCCAACATTCTCTTATTTCAGAGACAGTCAAAAAGCTCAGGATATGCCAGTGCTCAATACTTCCTCCAGTGCCAGACCTACTGTCATTACAAAATATACATTCTTTGTTTTGCAACAAATATATCTTGCAGGACCTTTTATTGCTCACATAATTACACAGAGCTCATTTTCTCACTCAAGGAGGGAAATAAGAATATCTTTTTTACTAAACAAATATACTGCTGGTATTTTGATTTTCCCCAAGCTTCCCTTTTCTCTTCCCCTGAATGGCTTTGCACTCCTTACAGTTTGCAGAAATTTCACATTCTATGCCAGTTTATCTCCAGCTGTAATGAGATTTTTCTAGTATGAGGAGATGCTTAAATCCCAGTAATCCATCTCTCTCTCCCTCCTGGTGTGCCAAGAAAACCCAATTAGAATACGGAGACTATATCAATCCCCAAATATTACCTCTCTTCCAGAAAGGTTTTACACTGACAACACAGCAAGAGCATTATTACAAAAATGTCTGATCTGTGGGGAGATTTCCCTACTACAGAATAGAATGTGAATTTTCAAACGTATGGAAGCAATGAATTTCACTGTCACCACTTGATCAGTGAGTTTAAGAAAATTCAGCCTTGGAAACCACATCTGTTAAAAATCTCTTCGGACCAGGAATGTCCACTAATCCACTAAGAATGCAATTATAAAGTGCTTAAAAGAAATCACCTGAATTAAAGCTTTTAAGACTTAAGAATTCATGAGATTTAACCTACCTAAACACAGTTAAAAGGAACCTTCTAAGTTTTCTCAAAGATTCTTTTAAAAACTCATGTCAGGACTCATTTTTTTTCCTCTGTTAGGTATTTCCAGAATATCTGCTGACTATCACAGGAATTAGGCTTGCTTTCATTACCAGCCTTTCTGCCCACATCTCTCAAACAAAAAAAGTCACCTCTGCACTAAGAATATTAACACAAAATGGTGTCAGAGGAACAGGAACATCACTTACCTCATCAGCAATCATACACCTGAATAAGAAATGAAAAGAGAGGGGGGGAAAAAAAAGCAGAAATTAATACTAAATACAACAAATAAAGCAATACTTACAAACGGATTACTATAAATACAAGCTGTGGATTTGCAGAACCAATGAAAGGAAAAAAGGTGACTTCATTCCTCCGGGTGTCAACTAAAAAAAGTGAATTTGGTCTGAATTTGAAAGGATGCCAATTGTTCTAGAACTGTACATTCAATTTGTTAGTATTACTGGAGAGCTCACAATTGCAAAACTGAATTGCTGCTTAGGTCTAATGATACATTAATTGTAACCTTAGGAGACATTTTCAAGGCAGGAAGTGCATCTTCAGGGGGGTTTTTTTGTCTTTCAGAAACAACAGTGCTTTCGCTGCTTCATGATTAAGGATTATTTATATGTCAGACTGATTTTAAAAATCTGCTTTCCAGAGCTGTCACATGTTTGGAAATGGAAGCAGGTACTCCCTCTCCCCCACCAATTGTACCAGCTAAAGTATTAGAAAATGAATTTGATGTTTTGCCCATTTTGGAGTCACTTGGTAACTACTCCATGCAAAGACAATGACACTTCCAAGTCTCCAGCCTCAACTGGTAAATTCTGTAAACTTACATTTTCTAAACATTAAATGCCACCTTTGACATGAATTTCTCAAAAGGTGCTTCAAGTTATTTAGTTTATTATGTACATTTTTAACTCCAAGAGGCTCGAGGGACCTTAGATGTTTCTAGCCCATGAAAGCTTCTTCATCATCCTGGAACGTGATGATCTTTAAGGTCCATCCCAACCCAAACCATTCTGTGTTTCCATGTGTACCCTCTGTCTGCCAGTGCAAATTCCAGTGCCTGCCCATTTCCTCAGCTTCTTTCAACTGAGGTAAAAAATGAATTAAAAATTAATTCTTATACAACCCAATTCTTTATAAATAACAAACTATGTACTTGCAATTGCTTTGCAATCCCCTCCCCACCCCCCCCAGCTGTTGGGGATGGAGCAATGAAAACAAAGGAAGAAAACACAACAAGAGAAAGCCCCCAAGGCTGCAGATTTCCAAAGGAAAAAAAAAGGCAGGAAGAGAATTATTTTTAGTGGCAGCTCCTGGGACTGGGGCGTTAATGCCTGTGATTTGCAGCTGGGCAAAGACATTTATTTGCAGACAACTAAGACACAATTCTAATTTTAAAATGGCAGGTTTTGCTCCAAGACTGATTTTTTTTTTTTAGTCAATACTCATTGTTAATTGCTTGAGCTGAAGTTTACAAAACAAGTCTTTTTTTCCGCAGATTCTTTGAGGCCAACAACATTAATGTGCTTTCAGTACATTACTCGTGTTTTTTAAAAACAGTTGGAGGCCTGAAATCAATTGGAATTCACAATAACCTACTGTTGCAGTTGTACTTCTTACACAAATGCAGAAAATGAGTAAGCCACCAACAACTAGACACAGAGTAGAGGCATGTCAAGAATAAACCACAGAACTTCTTCGATAAAAATTATTCAATATAAGGATATCGGGGCAAAAGTACAAATACAGCAATAACCAAGTAGCATCTGCTGTAAGGAAATGTGGAAAAGAAGACAGGAACACAAATGTTCCTTGCCAACTTGTGCGGACAAACACAGGATTTCTCAGCACATCAACTTAAATTTCAGTAGAATTGCATAAATAATGCAATGTTAATTACGCCAGTTCAGACACACAAATCGAAGCGAGAATACATAAGATCCTATTGCACTGTTCTTTGGTACATGGGAATTATTTGGACCCTCCTTTTTCGATTGCAGGATAACAAGCTACATGGAAGAAACTCAGAGTGATTTACAAATCACTCTGACAATTAGAAGCTGAATAGCAAATAAAACAAAAAGCTTTAGAATTATGTCAACCACAGGCACAGATGTTTTTTTTTCCACAAAACTAGATTTTTTCATTGGGGTGAACTGTAGCCACTTAAGCTTGGATGACTTGAGTATCTGCTGACGACTAAGAAATGGTTCTGGTTTTCTGCCTGCGCCCATAAAACCTTTGGTGCTGCAGAGTATCTTCTGTTCTCCTGGCTATTAACTTCCACTTGACATGTCTGAAGTGAAACTTCTTATGTAGCAGCAGCAAAGCTTTTCAAAGCTCCAGTTAAAGTATACGAAGGTGTCAAGCTCTCTGTTATGATACATTTAGCAACATGAATCATTGCTTTGATCCACACACTTCACACTTCCATTCCTGAAGTGCTACGGTTTTTACAGTGCTAATTTATGCCAATTAATTATTGACACACTCGATAACATTTTGACATGGCACACAAGGTTAAGTTTATGATACAGGTAGAAGTTAATAAAACTAACGCAAGTGGAAAAGGAAACGGAGGATATTCGATTTATTTTACGACATAATGCACTTTAGAGCATTCATCCTGTGTAGCTTTCACAGCTCAAAAATAAAAATCCTAAAGATGTTTAATGTAGTTAAAAAAGGTAAGTCCAAGTTTTTTCCATTAGATTCTAGGGCAATGACAAATAGCTTATATTACCGAGAGGAAAACCATCAAGCGTTCCTGGTTTATAATCGCAACAATTAGATTTGAAACGTAAAGAACTTGCCCATCATCAGAGCCCACATCCCACAGAACTCACAGGGTGTCTAATAGTTGCATTAAGCTGTTAAAAAGCAATACTTCACATAATCTCAGACATATGCAGCCTCGATTTAAACCGACCCTCAGTCCATTCTATATGATCGCAGTCAGACAAGCTGCCAGCACGGCCAGAAAGGTTCCATGCTGTTGAAGCAGAAGAAACAGACCTTCAGCTACACTGCAGGGACAAATATGTATTTTTGTTTCGCATATTTTGACTGCAAGAAGACAGACTTCTTGTTCTCTGAAGTTCAATTAGTCATTTCCTCTCAACTGGTAGTTACCCAATCTGAGCTTCATCATTCATGGTCCCATCTGTTCATATGACACCTTAATAATAGCTCCATCCAAGAATATAAATCAGAGCTATGATACACACATTCATATCCTGTTATAAGCTCAGCCCACATGGGCAAAAGTTTCTGAAAAGCATGGGAAAAAAAAAATCATTTGAGATGTCTCAGTTGCACTTACTCTCAGCAGCAAAGTCCAGCCCTGCAAAAAGCACCACAGTCAATGGCAAATTCTTTCAGATTCGTTGCCATTTCATTTTTAAAGGTTTCCCTTCTTCAGAGCGAATCCTGTGGCTTGTACTTGAATCTCTGTCCATTCATCACGGAAATCTGCTATTTTTTCCTAGCAGAAAGCACCAGGATCTCACTGGGATGCACTGCACATGCTGCTACAACCTTCCTACTATTCACAACCCTTCTGCAGTTGTAGGGTCAGCAATGGCTTTGGACACAGGAGTATCTTGCATCAACAGAAGGGAACCATAGTTTGGTCTCTACTAGGATTTAATAGTCCTTTCATTTTGAGATGTATTAGCTCTAAAATAAAACTACATTTTCCTTTAAAACGCAAACTCGAAGAGCCACCGGCAGTACCCTGGGGAGTGAACACACACGCAGAGAGCAAGGTCTATGTGCTGCTTTATCTCAGGTGCACAGAGCTCCAAAACCCTGTTGCTGACCCCCATCCTGAACAGAACAAATGCAAGCACCTGAGGTTACACACCAAACCCATCACTGTGTGTGAAGATTTCTTCTAAATGTAGAGAATCCCTTAATTTAAGGGACCACACAAGGCTGGACGAGTCAGAACCAGATTGTCACAGGACAGTGTCTTGTAAAGGTATCAAGCATTAAGCAAAGGTCTACTTACAGATTGTTACTGCCAAACCTTGGAGAAAAACCAGAATAAAGCAAAAAACAAATGAAGGAACTAAGAAAGAAACCCAAACCTGAGCCCCCTGAAAGCTCTCATCAGCAAAGTTCTGTCTCTGGAAGGACAGAAAGAGTAATTTCTCAAACCTCAAAGAGCCCAGAGAGAGCTGCTGGCTGTGTTGATATCAAGAAGATTGGAATCAACTTTGCAAAGCAGAAGGAGAAACAGATCTTGACAATTTTATGCAGATGAGCTCATTGGAGAAGCAGGAGGAAACTGAGGCTAAGCTCCTGTGGCATATGCCATGCAGGCACACAAAAATAGACTGCGCCAGAGAGAGGGTAACGCTCAAAGAGTTTCATAAAACGAGTTTCGGGGCAGAACAAATGTTTAAATGAAAGTCATTTCTATTTCTGCGTGTCTGGGTTACATTCAGGTCACCCCTTTTGCAATGTCAGCACTATTAACCAAGCAAAGAATACAGGTGAAGTCTCTTATATTAATTATGGCCACTTCAGCAAGGGATCTTTGTCAAGAGAAAGAATCTCATTCTGAACTTTGCTCTTGAAGGAATATCGATTAACACCACACTAGCACACGTATAAGGTCTGTATAACCAAGGATCCCACTAAATCATACAGCTGGTGATAGAGGTTTCTTGTAACTACAGAAATATTTTGCAGTCATGTCCTCTCTAAACTAGACAGTTGTGCTTCCTTACATGCAGGACTAAAAGCGAAAGGGGCACAGCAATCCAAAACACCCAATTGTTTGCTTGTGGGGATAATTTAACTTCTTGATTGATCTTCAACACCTATTTATCCAGAAAAAAACCAACAGTTAGAACTGCAGGTAGCTTTGTCAGAACAAACTCCTTCCTTTTAAATGCTTTTTCCAAGGCAAACAGCCCAAGCAGTAGCACTTAATTTTTTTTTAAACACTGAAAAATTTTGTTACTACTGAAGCCAATGAAAGCTGTTTTTTGTTAATGCAGGCTTTGGAACATGTTGTACAGAGGAAGCTCACGTCTTTCTTTCACCAGTGTGGGTGTCCTGATATTCTTGGGATTCTCACCTACTCATGTGAGTCAGTTTTATATAATGCTACAACATATAATTTCCCTCCTACTCACAAGCCAACACTTTAGCACTAACATCTTATCCCAGGGTTATTTAAGGAATCTGAACTTAGAACATTTTTATATAAAACTGCGCAAGCAGCCGTTCCATTTGTGTGTCAGTAATCACAGCACAGCCCGAAAACTGCAACCGAGAGCTGACTTCCTTGCAGAAATCATCAAGGTTGTTTCACCAAAAATAGTGCTCCACGAGATGCAAGAGAGTGTAGTTCAGGAGCAAGGGTACAGCCTATTTTAAAACCCCCTAAATAATAAAGAAACAACCTTTTATTTAAGATAAGATGCACTAAATTGCCACATCTGCAGTGCTAGTGGTTCTCAAAAGGAGTGTAGAGGAGAATGGTTGTGCTTGTCTTGTGCTTTCCTCCAATACTCCTCAACATGTGACTGAAAAACCCACCCAAAGTGCTTTATTAACATTTGAAAGCTCTCAGACCACATATTCCAGTATTTTAGGTTTGACAGAGATGTGTGGAATAATATGCATCAGAGCGGTCAGCTTGAAGGTTAAGCTCAGACACATCAAGAGGTTTTTAGGTTACATTAATTGAGAAGAACTCCAGTCAAGGAGACAGACTCCAAACAGTGATAGTGAAAACTCTTCACCTATTCCGTCACTGGCTGCAGAGACAAATCCGTTCTCCAGCTGACTCAGTGCAAGGAAAATTGACTTCACTTAACTGGAACAGTTGGAGTAACATCAACTAATTTCGACCCCTGATAATCCAGGCTGCAAACTTAACCTTGCTGTTACCTGGCATGGCTGAAATACCCCTGAGCAGCAGTAGGTCTTCTCTGGGATGCAGACTTTCCATGAAATTCAGGTACTTGACACGATTTTCCCAATGACCTCTGCATTCCCAAGTGACTCTCCCTCTGTATTTATCTGCACTGGAAGAGCTGCAGAAGTACTTTCTTCATGTCTTTCTCCTGTAAACTCAGCTGAATCACACAATAGGGAAAGAATTATCTAGAAAAATGTCTCATCACTAGTGTCTAACAGTTCCCAGACTCAGTGCCTGTTTTTCTCCAGTACCCCAAGCTTTTAAAACCAGTGTTTTCTCCTACACTTGGTTCCTCCTCCATAGCAATCCTTCAAATTACTTTTATACATTCCAAATACTTTAAAACAACCATCCATTCAGCTGTTGACAGAATATCCCACTTCTTTTCCAACATATATCTCTGAACTAAGCAGCTGTGCTGATCTTTTCTACGTTGATTTATCTCCTCTACTCTAACTTGTCCCCCCTTCAGCACAACACAAAGCCATCAGAGAACATGTGGATTTAAATTGCTTACCCAGTCACCCTTGGGGTAGTTCTTCCTTCTGCTTATGTTATTCCTCTCCTTCCAGCTTCCAGGAGATGACTCATACTTGTTTAAGACTTTACTTCTTCTCACTTGCATTAAAGCCACTTCTCTCACACACTCCAACCTGATCACTCCTGTTCTTCCCCCTCCCTGATGCTTTTATTTGAACACACTGACTTTTCCTCGTGGATTCTCACACTGCAAACTTCCAGCGCACACAACTAACAGGAAATTCATCTCGCCTTCCCCCTCTCTCCATCTCTGTTGGTACCCTATTACCTGCACTTGCCTCTATCTCACTTGGTTCTCCTCTTCCTTTCTAACAAATTGTGCCCTGTATTTTGAAAATCTGCATTTTCAACTCTACTCCTGCTGCTACAAGTCCACATCTAAGCCCAGGCAAATTCTCAGATTACTGCCATTGCTTTTTTTCTGTTCTTAAGTCCTATTTTTTTTTTAACCCCACACAGTTCCTCTCCTGAATTATATTCTACAGTCACTTACTGACAATGCATTTTTTGTCCCATTTGAATTGCTTCCCAGTTCCTCCAGCATCACTTCCAAACAAGCTTCCCTGGCTATGAGAGCTCTGCAGAACTTGGCTCAGTCTCTCATTCATACTTCCTGCGTCTGAACCTCATTCTCTGAGCCAGCAGCTTCATTTAATCATCTCTCTCTTCTTTGGCACTTCTCAGATGTGAAATGTTCTCTGAGACGTTACAAACCAACGTCTTAAAAAAAAAAAACACCACAGGACACTCAGAGCTAGGATGTATCAACTGTTTGATCCAAATCCACTCCACAAATTCACTCCACAGCCATTCCATTCTCTTTCCCCAGAGGTTACTTCTGTGCCTTGTTTTCTAAGACTGGAAACAACTGCTCACCTGTTATTAGGCAGGGTTCAAGGACTCATTTATCACAAAATTATAATAGTTTTATACATCTGGGTTGCTGAATATATTGGAATAAAAGAAGATTTCTTTCCTACTCCAGCAAAGACTTGTGCCTTGTTTCAAATCTCTCTCTCAGACTATCTAACTACAAATTACTTCAACTAGAGACAGAAATCACATAAAAGAGTCACAATTTCACTTTTATTCCCAGTTCTCTCTGATATGAAGATCTTCAAATAATGGAGACACTTGTTGATGGCACTTGATGCTGCAAGCTACCAAGTACAAATTAAAATAAAAATGAAACATTCAAAGAAATATTCCTAGACATGACTAAAAAAAAACCCAAATGTGAGGGGAATTTCATTTTCTAACATGCAAATTTAATTAATTTGGCTTCTATCTAAGTCAGTGTGACAAAACCGAAAAGAATAAGTAGATTTTCCAAAGAAAATATGATTAACTTCATCTTGTCTGTGAATTTATCTTCTTCATGGTGAACTCTGAGCTCTCCATCTTAAGATCAACTGGTCAGGAGTTTAAAAACAAGAATTCAAATTACCTCCAGTCTCCCAACAATGATACTACAAAGTTTGGAGTCCCTGAAGGATGTTCTGTTTGGTACTGACACCAGTTCTACACCCTCCCCTGCAGCGGGTAAGAATGATAAATACTCACTGTCATGTGCTAACATGGAAATAGCCAGAATGCTCACTCAGCTTTGCAGCAACTTATTGAGCACAAGATGGCCCAACATGAATAAGACTTGGAGAAAAATTCTTCTTATAACATATGATACATAGGAATGTTCTCCCTAAATACTAGTAATTATCAGTATAAATACGGGTATCAGTATAAATAGTGATCATACACTGATAATTATCAAACACCCAGAGCTCCATTAAATATTAACTCTCTGTGTCAACCATTTCTGTTACATTTTTCTTTGTTTAGAAATTGATGGGTAATGTTTTCACTGTACAAATGAAGTTGTGTGCTTCTTGTTTAAGTTACACTAGGACATTGAAGTCAACTAATAGAAAGTAGTGTTGTGAGGACTTATAATAGACGAAAACAGTAAAGTAAAATTCAACTGAAAGTAACTATGACATACCTCCCAGGAGAGAAATACTAATAAATAACACTGGGGAAAAATTCAGCAGTAGCCTGTAAAACATTTGTACAGGTGTTCCTTTAAACCATGTGGCTGATTCTAAAGAAATAAAAAGAAATTTAGACAATGGTAAAAAGCAGTTGCTCTTGCATTTAATCACAACATCGACTTGCAGCAACCTGTGACCTTTCAAACAAAGGACAGAAAAATCAGACAGTTACGGATACATGGACATGGAACTGGGCTTAGTGCTTCAAAATGGAAGACAAATCTATTTTCTTATTCATACCTACCATCAAAGATAAGAAACTGAAGAAAAGCAATACACCTTGGATCGAAAATGGCAAAGATAAAAGCAAAGTGAAACAAAAGCCTTGGTAACTTGAAAGGGCAATACAAGACAAAGTAACGATGGTATTGTACAGAAGGAGAAAGAAAAGATTAATAGACAACATAAAAATCAGAAGCAAACTCAGTAAATATGACAAAAGTAACAGTGAAAGTGAAAAATAGTTAAATAAAAGTATAAGACAAAAGGCCCCACTGCTCCAGCACAAACTAAAATGTGCACAGAAGTGCAGGGTCTGAATGTATTTTCTCCTCCTGTGTCAGCTTCCAAAATCTGTGACTCCCTTAGACACCCAACCCAAGTGGAAATTATACCTTTCATACTACTCAATGACTAATACACCCTAGAAAGTTGAAGAAATTTGTGTAGAAATTCTCCAAGAATTTAAAGATTACGTGTCAGAAACTCCTGGCCCTACACTGGGTTGTGCCTGGGAATTCTAAACATTACTATTTGCTTCCTGCCCAAGAGCCACATTTCTATGGTTCAACTACTAAAACCTCAGCAGACTGTGTGTACTCTCCATTACCAGTGAAGAACCTTCCTCTGTTTATAAGGTTTGAGGAAATTTTGATTTGAACCTCTGGGGTTTTTTGGTCTCCTTTGAGGGTGGGAGGGGGGAATTAATTTCTACAAAGACTGATAAAGTCTTTGAAGTAAAAGTCTGTTCTAATTAACAAAGAATTAACTATGTGTTTGCCCTGTGTAGCCCGCTGGAGATCAGAGACATAAGTCAGTAGGAAAAAATGTACTATTTTGAAGGGCAGGCAACTGATGTGATATTTTAATAGAGGACACTCACACTCCATCCTCTAATCAGCTCACTGTCACAATGGTTCTCTGTACCCTACCACCAAAACCAATATTAAACACTACACAACTTTTTCTTACCCTGGAAAGGGACTGCCTAACAAAACAAATACCCTTTCATTAAAACTCATAGCTCTTAATGCCAGATATGAACTCTGCATATCCTGCTATTGCCATCCACGGTCATTTACCTGTGTCTGTACTCAATAAACAACACGTATGGGAAACTAAAAATCACACTCCAGGATATATGTTAATGTGTACCTCTGAAACTTAAAGAGGAAACAAGATTATCCCAGTAAAACAGCTTGAGCACACAATTACAACTGAAGAGCTCGTTTTCGTGGCTGGGAAATACCCCCAAATCCTCTTCTGCATCCACAAGCAAGACAGCTTAAACAAATTGTTCTGCCAGCACATCTAGGAGGAAAGATATCTGTGTGCCTGAAGCCATCTTTTGCAGATACCACCAACTAGGCAAGCAGTGCTAAATAATGATGTTTGCAGATCCCATGCTGACAGTTTTTATGACAAAGCCTGATAAGGCATTTAGTGATACGGTGAACACATGTCACCCAGGAGCACAAGGGCTAACTTTCAAACAGCTCACCTCTGACTTTTATAGTGCAGTCAGGAGAACAAACTGTTTGTATTACGAGACAGATGTCCCACACTTCTACAAAGAGGGGATATAAAACACGAAAACATTGTAAAAAGAGATTGTGAGTTTCCAAGTGCTACATTAGTGAACAGCAGCAGTAAAAATCAATAGTATTGAAAGACAGATGTGGGGTCAAATGAGACTGAATACAATCCCTACCAATACTATCAATCATTTGCCCATGGATCTCTGTAACTTGGGTATTTTGCCCAAACTTCTACCACTTTTCCCAGAGTACTGTGCTTGGACACTGTCACCTCCTCTTCACCAACACCTGGTGACTCCCCAGCATTTCCTAAGCCCATTGCTAGGAGTTTATGCTCCTAGAAGGGACAAGTTTGCTGGGTTTTTTTTATTTAAGAGACAGTTTAAAGCACATATAAATAAATTAATACATATTATTGCTGGGTTTAAAAGTAACTTACACCTTTAATGAACAAAAATCATAGAAATAAAATAGTCTTCAAGGACATAATTTGTGTGCACCCATCTTTTCTGCACATTAATGTCTGAGGTTATAAACACGTATTATATATTGCATCCATCCCTAGGTAGCCATTCCCTAGTGCATTTCTGAAGAATAAACTCTAGGAAGGAGTAAGCAGCCCTGCGGTTATTTACCTTTATGGCATGTTTGTGAGGTAAAAGGTATCTTAGCATATGTTGAACCAAACACTGCCTTGTTGGCTGTAGAATTATCAGTTCCTAGAAGACTGATGGGCAGTGCCTGTCAGTCCAGATGATGCCTTTGGAGCACCTACTGAAAAAGCCTTTGATTCATTTACTAATGAAGCAATAGGACAAACTACAACAGTATATTTATTTTATACCCTGTGAACAGACAAGGGAATTAACAGTTCACTCCCAGCCCCTTCCATGCAAGAAATAAAAGTTTGTTCTAATAATAAGCTCCTTTTTCAGGCTGGGTGCTTGTCTAACCTAAGCTAAGATTAATTGAATCCCTTCAGCCAACAGGAGAGCACTTGCTCTACAGCAGTTTCCCTCCACTCCAGCAAAGCCTGGATGAAGTGATGACTGCAAGGAATGCATAGCCAGGGGGAGAGAAGAGAGATGAGCTGAGATGCCCATATTACTGACTTCAAGACCTGTGTTTATATATTTTTTAGAACTAGGAAAGACATTTCAATAGGAAGGCACCAGACCCTGCTAAAATATACCACAGGGGATACTGAAAAAAGGTTTAAATCATTATGGAGTACACAAAAGGGAAAGACTTGGGTGAGCCAAGGGCTCACAAACTAATGAGAAAATTCAGCTGCAAGCACCAGAGGCTTTTGTTCTCTGTTTTGGGACAGGAAGAGAAATAGATCTGCAGGAGCAAGGGACAGATTGAAAAACACTCCTTGGGAAAGTTCGACTTAATACATTTTACTTCTGATAGAAGCTGGCTGAGAGTGTGCACACCGTGCCCCAGTGTGACCCAGCTAAAACACACGACTTGGTGTTCCGAGGAATGAGGTTTCTTGCAATCATGATGAACATATTTCCACATGCAGGCCACATCAAAACCATCAGGGCCATATTATGCAAAAGTCTTGTTAGTGAAGGGCTTCAAGAAAAAAAAGAAAACAAACATAAATCCCATAGCCCTAATGAAAATAACAATTTCCTCCTTGACAGTCATTAGGCTAATTCCAAACCTTTTCAGATTACTTATTGCAGGCAATTGTTACTTCTTCAACAAAGAGAATAAAGAAATACCTGATTAAAATGGATCTAGTCCTACAGTTAAGCTGCTTCCTGAGGAACCTCTACATTATATAATAGGCTGCAAAAGATAATGCCTCTTTCAAATACATCCACTAGCCTACACTAATTAAATGTGTATAGTTTCTTCAATGCTAATGGCTTCTGTTATTTCACTATTTGTATATGCAAATGTACCTCAATTGCATATTCTATAAACTTCACTTCCCCTTATTAAAATCAGATCAACTGAGACATGGTAGCCAAGGGCTTTCCATTTATTACATTCAAATTTAGGCCCTAAGCCTCTTGTTCTAAGTGAGGTGATAAAATGATCAGAAATTAAACTTCATCCTTCTTCATCACCAATTCCACTGTAATTCCCCTCGTGCCAGACCTCTCAAACACCACTACTTTCCAAAAGAACAGCACACAGTAGTTTCATGGCTTTAGGTTGCAATTGCCTGCATTTCAGAAATTTTATAAATGTGGAAATAGCACTTCCCTCCCTCCTCTTTGTCCGTGTAACTCAGTAACAGGCTCTTACTCAGCAAAGTATTTCCAGCCCGTGCTGCACAAACCATTTTTTTTTGATTTATCAGGTACTTTACTGTTGAATGCCTCCCCTATCAGCTGCTGCACTTGCTGAGCTCTCTGCAGGGCTCCTTCTGCTCTGCTGCTGCAGCTCAGGGAGCTCCAGAACACCCTGGTTACATGCCAGAGTGGCACCAAGTTTAAAATAGAATTAACATCAGGAGCTGTTAGTCATGCCCTTAACAGCTCTACCACGCCATTAAGAACTGAAGAATCAAATGTGAATTAACTTATTTTAAGAATTCTCTATTAACATAACAAAAATTGTGGTCCTGCTGATATCAACCTTCTTTTACATGAGGAGAACTTTGGTATTACTAATCTCTTTTGCAGAAAGCATTATTAAACACTTCTTCGACCTCTGTGGGAAATAAAACCCCACGACTCCTCATTTTAAACCACATTATCTTATAGTTTATGAAAGATTTCTGCAATATCTCAGCTAAGAGCTGCTGGTATGGAATAAATAAAAATTAACTTCTGTTTACCTAAAATAATTATTTTTAGCATGTGGTACAACAAGGATTTTACCTGCCACTTCTCTGAAGTGCAAATATGATGCCTTTTTCCTGAAAAGGAAGCAGCTTCTTTCTCAATCTTTCAGGTAGAAAGGACAGCTCAGCATCAACATTTTCTGAATGAGAAGCTTCTAGTGTAGGTGTTTCCTGGAGTGCACTCATGTTGAACCTGAGGGAAACAAAAGAAAGCAAAAAAAAAGAAACAAAAAGATGTTTTACCTGCAAGACACGTCTGCAAGGCATTAAAAGATAAAGCTTCATGGAACAATACTAATCATTTCATCTCAAAATATTCAATATCTACACAACTTTTCTCAAGAATTCTTGAGAATTCTCCCTGGAAAGCACGAAATAATGCACAGGCTAGAGGAAGAGTCCACCACCTCAGTAGCAATAAAATATTCAAAGCTGAAGAGGTCAGGATGTATCACTTCCTTTATAACCTGAAATAATTATGTAAGGAAGTTTCCTGTTCATGAATGAAAGTTACTGGCCATTCAAATAGCGCTTGCTCATGGGCATCAAAATGGAACTCTCTTAGCAAACATTTTTCAGAAGAGTTCTAGGAAGAAAAACAGGCTATTTAACCTTCTGAGGATGGAACTAACAGTCCTCTAAAATATTTAATCCTAATAAATCAGAAAAAAGGGGAAAATATGCCCACTTCGGGGGAAGGGGAAAAAAAGATTTTAAATTAATAATTAAAAAAAAAACAGTAAGGAATTTTATTTCCCTCAGAAAGAAACAATATTGAACCACATAACTAATGAATAAAAATTCTCATAGTGTGCTTCAGATTAAAAATATGGATTCTTTATTCCTTTTTGTCCAAGGGACAGGGTCAGAGAAGAAATATTTTTAACTCTCTTCTAACTTGAATAGATTTTAAACAACGAACTGCAAGGTTATAAAGCTCAGCAGCAGTGCACCGACTGAACATGAAGAAAGCGGCAAAGCTTTACATCAAAACATTACCTAATTATTTTAGATTCAAAGCCTGTGTGAGGAGTTGGATTACCATAGGAACAAGGAACCTCAGCCAAAATACAGTTCCTGCACTGTTAACAGTATCTCCAGGTTTGAGAGCAAAATCCTGACCATGGTGCACTCGGGGTTTTTGATCCTGACTTATTTCTGAAGCAACACAAAAGAAGCCAGAAAAAATGCGTGGGATGAGCCAAGACATTCAGAGGCAGAAACGTGCTGAGCTAAATGATCATTCACTTCAAGGACCTGCAGGACTAAGGAACCTGCTGTTTTACACTGGGTACAGGGTAGGACAGAACTGGGGAAAGTGCAAATGGTTGTTCCCTCACAACTCTATTTCCCAACACTCCATCTCCCACATTAGACTAAAATTGAGAAATACTTCCACTGGGATGAGCACAGGGGTTGTTCCTGGACATTTTCCAAGACCAGTGGGAGATCCCAGTCCCGAAAAGACCCCCTCTTCACAGAGGCAGCTTTGTCATAGCTCATGGAGCCCCCACCCACAGTGTGGAGTGGACATTCCAGGGTGGGATTCACTGAACCCCTGCTCTGCACCTCCCATGCGTCCCAGTCAGCCAGGTCTTGTTAGACAGTTAATATGGTCTTAAAATCAGGGAGATACAAAGAGAAAGGGAAAGAACAGAGCACAGCAAATATAAGTTATTGGGAATTTGCCACATCTGGAGAAAAATAAAAGGAACCACCAGTACTGTTGACAACAATGGGAAAAGGGAAAAGGATAGGACCTGAATCTTCTGGAAATCCACTAACTGTTGCAGAAACATCGAAAAATGAGGATTTTGAAAGACCTGTCACCAGCACTGCCAGTCAGACTAATGACATTCAGGCAGACAGAAAATGAATAAGTGCTTTTTTCTGGTTATAGGATGAATTACAGGCATGTCTATCAAGATATGCATCACAGACAGTCAGGGGAATGTGAAGAAAGTGCCATGCATGAGCCTCCAGGCAAGTTCCATGACATTCTCATTGTGAAAGAATTGAACTGGAGAACTTCCATTTCATTCCTGCATTCCTTCTTGGGCATCTATTACCACTTCTGCAATGAAGGGGTGTGTAACCACAGCTGCTTGGATGTCCCATTCAGCTGGGCAGTGAGGGAACAGAGCGAATTTACATTTGAAGTACCCATCAACACTCAAAGTTGAGGCATAAGGGTTGTACTTACCATTGCTATGGATTTTGTTCTATTTTGTGTTAAATTACTTAGCTGCCAGATAATCTTTTCTAAGAAGCATATCCTTGAAGAGGGATCCTTTGTCCCACATATAAAGCCCTAGGAATGTTACTGCACATGTATGAAAGCAACAATCCTACCTGGAATCACAGCTATGTGTGTGTGTGTGTGTGTGTATGCACACACTGCAGGACTTCTTATAAACATGGTCACAGCAGTGCTCCCAAATACATGGAACCCAAGGGTCTGAGCACCTGCTGTTCCTCACTGGATGAGTGCAAGTGATTCACAGAGCAGGAAGAACTGCATGGCTGGAGAGAGGCTCCTGTTGTGCTTCCAACAGCAGGATCAAGGTACAGAAAGCCCAGTTCTCACATAAGTCTGGTACTATCAGTGGAAAGCCAGGACTTTTCTTCCCTAGACTCCTATCAGGTCACGCCCTCAAGGTGCTAAACTACTGAGAGAAGCCCAGTGCTGCTCCACATACTCGTGATGAAGAGCTCTGACTAAAGACCTTCTGACACAAGCTGTCCAAAGACAAAGAGGGACACCTTCTGAATGTCAATGAAATAACCAGTTATATAGAAAGGAAATCTGGACCTCTTTTGCAAACCAGGCATTCCGTACCCTCTGAGTGGAATTGCATTATTGACTGTGGCAATTCTTCCTCCCCATTTTTACAAGTGGAATCTTTCATGTAACTTTAAAGAAACAATATACTTGTACCCCAGGCCTCTGGAACGTTCCACAGCAGATGTAAGTACTGTGATCAGCACCAAGGCTCTCTGATGCACGTCCACCGCTGAACTTTGTTTAACAGGAGATGGAAAGCCTCTGGCTTGCCCAAGAGATGCATTTCACAGAACTCATAAAGCTCCAGTAAACACCCACTTCAGCTCTCAGTTGAGCAAACAGAAACGTTTCAGCTCAAACTGTTGGGAAAGCAATCATAATCCCTCCAATAGTTCTATCACAATATTTTCCACAGAGTATTTAATTCTTTTAAAAGTTGATTAAGGTACTTCAAGACTAGTGGTGAAAAAACAAACACCAAACATTTCTGGAGAGCCAAGCTTGAACACGAACACTGCAGGATTGGTGGACCCAACAAACCTGTTCAACGCTCAGTTCCGTGATTCACCTCCAAAGGAAATTTGTGACTCATTTTCTGTGAGAATTTTCTATTCTATAAAAGCAGAGATAATGACACACTTTCTGATCAGCTTTGCTCCATAGCTTGTTGTGAGTGACAATATGAGAATGAAACGGTAACACCATTAACTTGCTGTTGAACGAGATCATGACAAGATTCTTTCACGGAGACTCTGAATAGGAACAATGCAGCTCCAGAAACATAAATCTGAATTAGAGGAGGCACACATTAGTCATCAGTACACAGCAATATTACCATGAAAGATGTTTCTCCATCAGTCATTAACGAGGCTAAAACTGACTTTGCAGATGCATCTTGAAAGGCAGCAACACTGAAAGCACTAGCTAGCAGATATGTATAAGTTTTTGTTTAGTTTGTTACTAGGTGAATTATTAAACACATGATAGTGAATAATTATAGACTAGGTGATTAATTAAAGAACTCCATGTGGTGAACAATGACTATTATAAAAACACACACAATGACTTTGGCAGTGGTGGTCATTTATGTTTTGTTTTGAGACAGTCAATTACAGACAGCACTGTGGTAATGTCAAGAAATAAAAGCAGCCTATTTTTAAACCAAAATTTAGCCAGTGTAGCAGAAGACCAGTTTGTATCTGTTGTTGTTCTACCCATTGCAGTCTCAGAAGATCTCAGGGGAGAGAGTAAGACTAATGCATATACTCTTTAACTACAATATTTCATTTGTTTCTGTGTCCCTAATTTGTTGTAACATCCATCCTATTGCCCTTCCCGTTTCTCTAGATCACAAGCTCCGGACCTTGCATTTTTCCAGACAAAACAGACCTAAAAGGTTTGGTGTGGAGATCCAGCTTTTCACTCAGAGTTCATTCAGCTGCAAGAGTTTCATGACTTAAAAACCCACAAAGTGTATAGTATTTATTCCAGTGTTTTAAAGGAAATCAAGGATGAAATAGCTGAATTGATAAACCCAATAACTATTTATCTAAAATTGCTTAAGTATCTCAGCACTAGCTAGTGGTAAATGATCTCAGCTTTTAAAAGCAGGAATGAGGAAAACTCATGGATCTACAGCAGAATTCATTCATTGGGCCTAAAAACCAGTAAAAATCATGAAGTGGAGGATTTGTGAACACCAGGATAAACACAACTATTTGATCTGAGTCACCACGTGTTTTGTAAAGGTGAGTCTTACCTTTCCAGTCTGCAACAATGCACGTATAGACTATTTGATGCAGTCCAGTTCACACTATTTTTCAATGCTAAATTAAAAGAGACTAGGTTTTACAGACATATTTGTGCAGTAATTGTAATTTCCAAGAACACTTCTGAGAATGTCCCTCGAACTTTTAAGAAAACCTGAAACATGTTTTTTTAAATTCAAACAAGTAGACTGTTCATACATGAGAGAAACAACATCAGCAATATTTCCAAGTAATGTGCTTCAACTTCTATTATGTTCAAAGAATCATAAGTGATCTGGAAAAGTAAGTAACTACTGAGGGATAAGGGCAGTGCAAATACTAGTAAAATAAAGCAAAACTTGAAAAAAAACCCCCAACCTTGGAAATCTTTCTGTCACTGCTACTGCTATACTGCATTTCACTATAAACTATTATCCTTCTGGAGGTAGCAACTGAGATCCAGCTTGTTGAGGATATTACCCCAGGTGACATGTTTCTGAGTTGGAAAGTTGGGTGCAAGACTGATGACAACTTCAAGGACTATTTTAAGTTTTCCAATAGCTGTTTGTCAACACAAGCTGATTACATTATATAAGCCCATCGCCTTTTTTTTTTTTTTATAGGTCACTAAGTATAGCCTTCTAATGCAGCTCAGCAGCAGATGCTTAAAACAAACAAGTCTTTCCATCAAGTTTTGCTTCATAAATTTTCACTTGATGGCCTTAAATGCTCCATGACTGTGTGTTCAGTAAGAGTTAATAGAGGCTCAAAGAACATCATGGGACCTTGGCTGATTGATTAATCAACCATTTCATAGAATCACGGAATTGTCAGGGTTGGAAGCGACCTCTGGAGATCACCCAGTCCAACCCCGCTGCCAGTGCAGGGTCACCTGGAGCAGATGACACATGAACACATCCAGGTGGGTTTGGAAGGTCTCCAGAGAGGGAGACTCCACAACCTCCCAGTGCTCTGCCAGTGTAAAGAAGTTCTTCCTCATGTTGAGGTGAAACTTCTTGTTTTAGTTTATGGCCATTGCTCCTCATCGTGTCACTGGGCTACACTAAAGAGTCTGGCACCTTTCTCTTGGCATCCACGTTTGGGATATTTATATGTATTAATAACATACTCTCTCAGCCTTCTCTTCTCCAGACTAAACAGACCCAGCTCCCACAATCTCTCCTCATAAGAGAGATGCTCCAGACCCCTCATCATCTTCGTGGCCTCTGCTGGCCCCTCTCCAGCAGCTCCTTGCCTTTCTTGTCCTGAGGAGCCACCAGCGGGATAATAAAGAACAGAACACCTTCCCGAGCCAATAGAATACAGTATTAAAAAGCAAATCAGACAGAGCACAGAACAGATTTTCCACAGGCCGACGTGTTGGGCTTGAGAAAAACAGACAGCTCAACACCCGCCTGGAGGCGAGTTTTTTGATTTTACTTACGCAACTCCCCGTAGCTGCAATCGCAGAATTACCTGCGATGAGCTGGCCCCGGCAGCACCAGAACACAGAGGGATGTCCCGGCACAGGCACGGGCTGGAACAGGAGTCAGCGGGCAGCTCGTCCCTGGCTGGTGACACCGACGGAGCGCCCCCGACCCCCCTCACCTCGCGGGCTCCGCGCTCGAACGGCCGCCGGGAAGTGACGCACGGCCGGGGGGTCACGGACGGGAAGCGCTTTTGGGCCTGGGAACCGCTTTTTCCTTGGTTTTTTTTTTTTTTTTTTTTCTGCTCTCCTCATCCCTTCTCCCCTTTCCCCGCCCCGCTTCCCCGCGAGCGAGTTAAAAATCGTACTCCCGCCCGGCGTTGCCTCGCCGCGGCCGCTGCCCCGCCGGGATGGGGGAGTGCGGGCGGACTGAGGGAGCAGAGGGGCGGGAAGGGGGAGCGGGGATGGCGCTGAGGGCCGGGCTGGACGGGGCTCACCCCGCCGGCTCTCGGCGTAGGTAAGAGCGGTGAAAGCCGCGGCGAGCCGCCGGGAGGGCGAGAAGAGGAGCGGGCAAGCCCCGACTACAGCTCCCAGCCTGCCCCGCCGCGGCGCGGGAGGGCTGGGGGGGGCGCCCGGCGGGGTCAGGGCGCTGCTGCTCAGAATACACCGCACACCCAGCGAAAGGTGAAGGACGCAGGTGGAGAGGGAGCGGCCAGGGCCGAGGCCGGACCACACGAACCCCACGCCGCCACAGCAGCGGGATCGCCCCATCCGTCCGCGGCCATCAGCGGCGCGCAGCGGGCGGGCCTTGTGGTGCTGGGGCGCGCTTCTGATTGGTTCTCGCGGTTGTCCGTCAAGGCGGCAGAGCCTTTCCATTAGCCAGTGCGCTCCGGGCGGGCTCTCCCGCGCGTCAGCGCCGAGCGGCACCACTCCGCGGCAGCACCGGGGGAGGGCAGGATGCCGCTCATTGGCCCGCCTGGCTGCCCATCTTTGGCGTTCCACGCGGCCATTGGCGGCGGCGGCCGCCGGGGGCGGGGCTCCTCT
>VXAY01000767.1:1870173-1949767 GCA_013399855.1 Oxyruncus cristatus | reverse complement strand
GGATTTATTATTTTATTTATTTTATTTTTTTTTTTTTTATCCCTGCCGCATGTTGGGCAATGCTGCGTGTGGATGTATCTACCATGTTATAATCCAAAGTGTGAGTGGACTCGGGAGCAAACTACGTCACAGGCCGGGTTTTTACCGTCTGTTAATAACGTTTTTAAAATGAGTTTTCAGCACTGGAGGGTTTCACTTTATGAGGAAGACGGGATGAGACAGAAGAAGGAGCTGTTTCTTGCACGGAGCCTAAGAATTATTCCGATTATTTACCTTAAGAGATTTGCACGCAACCTACGTGTTGGTGGATTTGTGTGATGCCTGTAGAAAGCTGGATTAGGAAGGTGATGGGAAAAAAAAACCCCAAAAGGGTGGTACACACTTTGCTTAGGGGGCATGGCCAGATAGTCTAACCTACCGTAGTGTTTGGTGTTTTGGGGTGGGTTTGTTAATAGTCTTAATTTTTAATTTTGATGCCCCCCTTCTCATTAACCTGAAGCTGGAGAGATCTTTTATGCTCCGTGCAGAAGAGGGAATGTGTTGGGTTTTTTCCCTTGCAGTGTCTGACATGAGCCTTTTTGCATTGAGGCATTAACCTGCAGATTTTAACGGCATTGCTTTTTCATGTCTTCTACAAGGAGTAATGTCTTTGAGACCTTGCTTTTTGCCTGAACATTAAGGAGCAATCTTACAGGGCAGTATGTCTTGTGAATGTTAGATTAGGAATGTGTGTTTACTGACGAAGTGAAAGCAACAATGAAGTTCTGAAATTATTTTTCAAAATCTTCAAACAGTTCGCTGTTCGGGAGAAACAAATGGCAATGGAAACACGTTTTTTTCGACAGTCTTCCATTGGCGGGAAGATATTATAGTATTGGCATGCACTTAACATTAAGCGTTTGTTCCACAGCAAGTACTGTGATGTTAAGTGGTTGAGTTTTTTTCTAGGAATTTATAGATTGTACTCCTCAATTTAAAGAAGTCCCCGTGGTAATGTCAACACTCGTGTCTTTTTAAATCTTGAAAGATGAAAAATGTAGTGCGTGTAACTGCATTGCTCAGTCATGTTTTATTTTACAAACTGTAATTTGCTGTCAAGATCAACTACTACTTTTCTTAGGAGAGACTAAATTGACTAAATACCAGTATTTTTGAGGGGTGTGCAGTGTACTGGGTTAGGTTTGGTAGCGGTTTTCCAGAAAATATTTGTTAAATATTTGGGAAGGGTCAGTCGCCTTAATCTGTTGCAGTGGTCCTCTGTTTATATTTTAATTTTCTGTCTCTGTTAAGAGGAATAACGGAAAATTTGAGGAGACTGCTACTACTACGTTTCTCTTTCTCCTCTTAAACACAATTCTGTCTGTGTCTTTTTTTCTTCTTTTAGCTTATGTTAAGTTTTTGGTTTTCATTTCTTGTCAAGTTTCAGTATATTTGCCTTACACCGCAATCTTGCTTACTTTATATTTCTTGCCTAAAGTCTGTCTGTGAAACTGCTTCAAACCGTTCTAGGTCAGATACTTTAGGCACAGCTCTGGGTATAACACACAAATTCCACAGTTTTGGGTTCTTTCCGTTGAAAGGTGCTGTCCCTTTGCTACAGTAGCCGCTGTGAATTCAAGTCCATGTCTTTGTATCACCATTTTGATGCCTTAATCCTTTCCTTACCTCACCTAAATTAACTGCTCCTGAGTTTTTCGTTAAGTCCAGGTGCTCGTAGGCATCAATTTTCACACATTTACCTCTCCGCAGAGTTAATTTGACTTTAAGAGATGTAGCGCCATATTTTTTAAAATACAATATGTTTAAAGTTTCAAGGTGCTGTGTTCCAGGCTTTTAAAAGTAGTTGATACAGTTGCATTTCCGGGGACTCTGGGGAAAATGGGCCTTCTGATGCCGGGTTCACAACGAGTGAGTTGTCAGGTAATGGGGTCAGTATAAACTTTGGCTTGGCTGCAATGTAGCATACAGTGCATTTTTATAATCGTTTTTTAATATATATTGACAGCACGGCTCCGTTTTGGTGAGCTGGACAACTCAGTGCTCTTACTTTTACCATCCCCATAAAAATAGCAACAGCTTTGGATGCCCTGATTAGCTGAAGTGTATCGGTTCTGAAATTTTTCAGCACACTGGAGTTCTTATTTCACAGGTGCGAGCAGAGTTAAGCAGCAGCCGGTAAACACCAAGTGCTGTAGTTCAGAGGTGTGACAGCTGCGGAGCTTTCCATAGGAGTGGGAGAATATCCTGTAATCCTGGCACCACTGGGCTCGAGCACTGCAGAAGTGTTGGGAGCCCGGTCAGGCTCTTAGTGGCCGCTTTCCCGGGTCCATCCCACCTGGTAATGGCCAGATAGGAATGACCCAGGGGCTTTTGTTGACCTCTGCATTCCAAACTGCACCTTTTAGTGATGGAAAGATGAGTCGTTTGGCGAGGCAAGACCTGGATAATAAGGTCGTTCACATCGTATTCTTTGGGCAAGAAGGATCTCTGGGAACGCCTTAATGTGGTGCTCACTATGGATGATGGGAAGCATCTTTGCAAGCCCATTAAAGTCGGGTTTATATGTTTCTTTGTGTTTCTTCGTGCACTTTTCTTTGAGGTGACAGACTGATGTGCTGTGTAACAACGTTAAGAGATTTTTGAAGGTGGTGTTGGGAAGCTCTGTTTCTAGGAGATCGTAAGTCAGCAACAGATTATGATTGACTATTGTTGGGAAAACGTCATTTTCGGCCTGCCAATAATCTCATTTTGATTTCGTAACTTTTTGAAGGACTGCTTTAGAGAAAAGAATGTCTGAAACCAGATTTATGGAAGTGCAGCAGCCTTAATTACAGAACAGCCTGCACTGCTACTCTTGTGCATAAGTGAGTCTCCTGCAGTTCAGCGTATGTATTATGAGAATCCTGTCAATGTGCCACTTTATGATATGCACTCTTCTCCAATATATAGAATTAAATTTCCAAGAATATTAAATTTGGTTATTGTGCGTTCCTATCCAGACTGCTGCAGCAAAGTGGGATGCCTGTGGAATGCTTATTCCAGGGTTTTTTTTCTGCTCTTTATCTTGGATCTCTGTAAGGGAATGGGCCATTATCTCTTAAGGCCATTCTCTCTTAGGGCCATTATTTCTTGGCAGCCACCGGTTTCTTTTATCTCCTTCCCAACATCAATTCTTATTATTCTTTAATCTGTAACTGAAATTTGTGTATAAAATGGAATTCTGTCCTTTATTTAACACTCAACTCTCTCGTCTGCCCCCTCCCCAGGTTTGTTATCAAGTTTGCACTGCCATGTGTGAAAGCTCTTTGTCCCCAGTGGTCTGAAGGCTGAAGCTTGTCAGGACAAGTGTCCCAAATATCACTAAAGCTATGGCTAAACAGCATAGCATAGTTGCTCCTTCATTTTGAAAGCATAGTTTTGGAAAACTTGCATTACTTGGTCAAAAAATAACCTCTAAAAGGCATAAATGCAGAAGGTGTCGTTGTTGGATTTGGTTTAGCAAAAGTCTGGTGCTGAGTTTTTTGTCTCTCAGTACAAGGGCTGGGGTGTGACAGCTCTCTGTAGGCGTCCAACTAAAGCGTTTTAATTTACATTACTGTGAGGCAGGACATAAACAGATGCACTCCTGGCAAATACCTGCCCTTGTGAAAGACCCATCATGTTGTCACAGCCTTGACTTTTTTGTTCGTGCCCTCTGTCACCTCCTCTGATCTGTTAAACAGGCTGTTATTGGGACGAATTTCTACACTTTTAGCCATGTAAGTCTCTTATTCTGTGTAGTTGAAACACGTATTGGGAGACTTGGAGGAGCAGTTTTAACTGGCAGATGGAGGTGACTGGAAGTGAGATCAGTGACTTCTTTAGCACAGCTGAATCTGGAAAAGGCTGTTGGTTGTGCAGCTGGGGAGTGAGGTTCAAACCAGTTCGAGTGTTCCTGCCAACAGCAGATTGGGGAGTATTCTCACAGTGCTTCCCCGTGGCAGAGCTTTGGGCACAAAAGCCTCCTGCTGGTGGTGAGTATTCGGGAGCAGTTGCACCATTGACCGATGCTGGATCCATAAGCAGATTTCCATCTGTTTGCATGTTCTAAGTGAGCTCAGAAGAATTCTGGGTGTTCTTGTGGCGATACTGTAGGAGTTCTGAGAAGCATTGGAAAATTGCTGGCCCTTATAACTTAGGCTTTGATCAAATATTCAGGTTTTGTACCCAAATGCTGCAGTAGCAAAATGAGTAAATCAGTTTGTGGGGAATTCTTGTCCGTGTTATCACAGCGGGATTTGGAACATTTCAACAGCAGGTACAGAAAAAAGCCTTTTTCCTTTAAAGCATTGTAAATCTCTCAATCTCTTGGAGGAAGAGCTACATTTCAGGTTCATTGTGCTCTGTAGCTGTTTGAAGAATAAACCTTGCTGCAAGAATTAGATTCTTTTTCTCCCTTTCTTTTATAATCCATTCCATAACTTTGAGCAAGAACCAAACCCTCACCAGTTTGTGTCTTCCCTCAGAAGTAGCTCTGTTGATTAGCAAAGCTACACACAAGGTCAAGTACTGTGACTCAAAATAAGACCTGGCTTGCCTTTTTGAGTTGATGGATCCTTATCTTTGCCCACTGGGGAAGTCAGACTATTCCTGAACAAAAACTTTTGCCTAATGGCTTTCCAAGGGAAAACCTAGGGAAGTTGATAGATTTTCTTGTGTTAGTGACAATCGGATACTCAGAGTATCTGCTCACAGTAGTTTTACTTTTAGAATTGACTGTAATGAGTCCTTGATTTTTACTCAAAATGAAGATTACAAATTGTTGGTCTCCTAGTTTGGATGTTGTGGTTTCTTCTTTTTAAGTTTTAGGCACATCAGAGTGATCTTTAATGTATTTTTACGGCAATAATCTCTCAGATGGATTCTAGGTGTGTGTTCGGTTGCACATTGCATTATTGTCATGGAAAAATAGACTACTCTTTCCAGGGTTTGTAGTTGTACCACACACCAGTGCCAGTATTGGTTAAGGTGCCATCCTTGTGGTGTGGACTGGGAGGAGGAAGAGGACTTCCAGGACTGGAAAGCCATTCAGTGACTTTATGGAAGCTGCCATAGGAATGCTACCGCCTTCTGCTTAGACTTGTGGTCTAACGAGTGGGATAGGAATCTTTCACACAAACTGTTGTGTTAATTTATAGGAATGTTATGATTTTCATCCCAATACTGTGTTGACTTTATGCCAACTGTCCGAACGCACAGGGAAAGCCTCCCCCCTCCCTTCTTCCCTCAGGGCAAAGGAAAAAAAAAACTACAGAAACCGAAGAACCCGAAAGCAACCAAATTATATCAAAATATATATATTTGTATGTATTTACAGTTATATACAGCTAGAATACTATATACAATATTCGGGATCCCGAGTACAACCCCCTCCCCCAGAGGGAAAGGGAAAAAGGGAAAAGGGGAAAAACAGATATACACAATCAAAAACTAAGAACCAGTAAAACAAAGACTGGCAAAAATCAGTCTCACCACGTCCCTTAGAACAACAAGATGGCCTGGCACAGCCGGCACTCCCCACTCTCCCGCGTGGTGGATCAGTAGTCACTGCAGGCCTCAACTCCAGATAAGCAAGATCAACGCAGAGAACCACTGCTCCTGAACCTCACCAGAAGAGAAGAAAGAGAGAGCTTCCACTCCCTTTTTATTTATACCTTTGCTTACGTAAAAATCGTATGGAATACTGGGAACATGGCCTTGGTTCCTTGGTTACAACCTGGTTACCAAGGAAGGCCTAGAATCAGAACCACTACAAATACTTTGTGTGGTAGTGTTCTGTATCACTCTGTCTGGTTTCTGGAGAGGAACACCTATATTTATGTGGGCATCCTTGCTACTGGGAGAAGCAACCAAGTCCACACTGAGCTTATCTAGAAATGATTTAAATACAGAAGAGCCTTCATCCAGGGTAATAAGCAATGCCATGTTTTGAGGAAGATTTCTGAGCTCCAGATGGTACCATTAAACTGAATTCTTAGGACAGTGGGATGAAAAGAATAAATGATGTTACTGGGCTAATGCAGTTGTTGCAGTGTCTGATATTCCAGCAGTTGGCTGTCCATCATTGGTGTGGTGACATCCCATAGCTGCTCCTCAGTCTTGTGTTTACTGACACTGCAAAGTTTGATTGGAAAAGCACAAAGAGCGGGAGCCCTTATTAAGACTTGCGTGTCCAAATCGTAGTGGAAGCTGTCCCAGCTCAGAACACAATCAGCTTTTTATCTGACCAGTGTTAAAACAGGATCTGTGTGTCTTCCTTGGTCATAGCGGTGCGAAGGCTTAAAATTTCTGTTCCATAAAGATCAAGAAATGGAAATGTGTAGCTATTATTTTTTTTAATGTTAATTTTTAATCCTGTTTTCCGGTATGCAATGAAATATAGGCTAATTTTAAGCAAGAAACAGTTTAATCTATTTTTAACACATGGAATGATTGGGGATGGAAGACCTTGACAAGATTTTTCAGCGCTGGTCAGAGGACATGTGAATTCAGGCGTGTTTGAGGTCAGTGGTGACAATGTTGACTGAGATCAGAGTGGATCTGATGGATTCTTAGTTACTTTGTGTCTCCCTGCTCCAGAAAGGTAGCAGAGTGTCCTGCAGATCATTCCTGTCCTGGCTGGGTGTCTGTATCTGATGAACTGAGTGGCTTCTGATAGGGCAAGTCAGAAAGTCCCCATATGTGACGTTACCAGGCTTTCGGCTGTAACGCTGCTCATAACTTATTAACCTTGGGACTCTGGGTTTGCAGCACCAGAAGTTGTTCTCTGGATCCATATTTTATTCATGTCTGCATATGCTGCAGTTACACGTTCTAATGGCAGTGATTCTAAAACTTTTGGACTCTGAATTCAGAGTGCCTGTGGACTATATATAGGTTAAATGTAGGCATGACTTCCGTAAGGAAGATGGATTCTCACATATGTCTGATAAGACAGATTCCCATATAAAATGTGGGAGGACATAAAATCCATTTGAAATTATCCTTTGAAATTTTTGGACATAAAGTACAAGTAAGTGGACTTGCTCCAGTCTCTTTTGATTCTAAGACAAAATTCTTGCCGATGCTGAGAAGGCTTTGTAACAGGGTGGTCGAACAAAAACGTTTTCAGTTGGTTCCCACTGATTGTGGGCCATCCAGGTACCTTGGTACAAAATAGCAGTAATTATCGGTAAAATAATGGAGTGTTTGTGGACAAGGATGCAACTGAATGCACGGTGCTCTGTGTGAATGTGCCTGAAGAATGAAAGGAGAGACTGTGGGTCATTGAGTTCAGTCCCTTCTTGTTACAGGAAATCATGCTTTTATAACTGTCACACTCTGTCTTAATGTTAATTAAATCGCCAGCTATCTTCTTTCCTGCTGAACAGCAGTTGTAAAATCTGGTTCTGTGATATCTACTGGCCTCCAGCCTGACTGACTGTGGAAAACTTAAGAGACACATGGTTTTGTGGCAACATTTTCCTCTAGATTAAGTAGCTCTTCTACCCATCTGTTATCTGCTACCTCCACAAGAAATGATGTTTTCCATGCAAGTTTTTATCAGTGCAAATGCCATCTTCCATATAAGGTCTCACCAGGGCTTTATGAGAATGGCATTTATAGTTCTGTAGCTTTTCTGAGAATAAATTGAATGGTAGTTACATCTTTAAAATTTAAATTTTGTTAATCTCCATTTTGTTAATCTCCATCTACTTTATCCATTTCCTGTGTAATGCTACCTATAATTCAAATAGATTAGACCTCCTCCATTTATTTTTTTCTGGGAACTATTAACTTTGTTAAATAGAGCAGTTTGGCACAATCTCTGCTACACATGTTTTTCTGTCATTTTCCATTGACTTTGGTGCCTTTGATTCATTCTTTCCTTTAAAATTTGTTCAAAAGTCAGGCATACAGTTATTTTTTCCGTATATCTAGTTCTTTGCTTTTCCTTCTAACATCAAATGATCCATTATGTATTTTGTACTGTTAAAAAAAATCTCTGCTTTGGCATTTCTGATCTGATGAGAGATTTCTAATTTTCTGCGGTTAGTGGGGATAGTGTCTTCAGCACTTTGTGAATCTTATTTTTCCTTTGAATGCACTCTTTCAGATTCAATTTCAGATGTACTATAGTGGTTGTCCTGTGTACTTTTTCTGTTTCCATGGATAATGAACTTTTTTTTGCAAGTTCTGACTTGGAGTGGTGACTTTTGTTTCTGACTTCCAAGGCTTACCTTGTGGTTGGTCAGTGTATTTTGGGGTGGGGTTTATTTTTGAGTTTGTTTGTTTGTGAGTTGTTGGTTTGCTTGGGATTTTTTTTTCCCCCTCTTCCTCTGCATTTATTCTTTCATCAGAATTTGTGGTTGTTCCTTTTAAAGGGCTTTCATTCCTTCCCAGGCTCTTGTCCCTGTGTCTTAGTGAGGGAAGTTCCATGGGTATTTTAGAGAAGATTCCTTACACGCATGACATTGTTAAATGCTGCTTAAAATGCTGCAACTTATTTTAATATATATTAATGTAACTATATTGTACGTCTGCATAAGGAAATGATACACCAAGGACAGCCTGATTATCCTCAATCCCTGGATTGTTGTGGCCTAAGACTATGTCAAAGCCCCTGTCCTGAACTGCCTGTAGAGCAAAGCCTTCTGCTCAAAGAAATGCAAGATTCTAATAATTATTATTAGATATTCCATTAATTATTAATAATCCTTTGCTTGAATATTCTGACTACATGAATAATACTCTTAGGGATCCACTTGTTCAGTGATAGAAGAGAGTTAAAACTTGCTGTCTCTTCAAACCATCCCCTTTCCTTATCCCACATTTGGTACCACAGGGAATGACTGCAGCCCTGGCCTTCTGCTCTGCTCACACTTCCAGGCTATGTTGGACAAAGCTTAATACAGGTTGTAAATGAGCACCCTTCAAAGGTGAAAAAGCTGATTTTTCAGAAAGATTCTTGCTCCCTGTCCTTTTAAGCCCCCAAAACCTTTGTGCCCCCAGACCTGTGTGTGCTCAGCTGGGGAATGGAGCATTTGGTAGGTGCATTTTGAGGGTGTGTTTTTTTTTTTCCTCCTGTCAAATTTGCAATGGCTTGGACATGTAATCTTTGAGGTATTTTTAAAGAAAACAATGGTGCTTATTTTTCATTTCCCTCATGCCTTTATACTTGTCCATAAACTAGGTTTCCAGAAGCTTTTCAAATAAATCCAGTAAGTTCTAACGCACTGTGTTAGTTTCTCATCTGAACAGTGAGTTCCAGAGATCCTTCAGAATATAAGCTTCCTGGTGGCAGTATTTGTCCTATGTTTATACTTTATTTTAACAATAAATTCTTCATTAAGTTTAGTTTTCCTTCTCCCCTCCCCTCTAAAGAGAGAGACAGCATTTGATTTGGGTAAGTTTCTTAACTGCAGAGCCTCTTTTTTCAGCGATTATACCCTCACAAAAGATTGGTACTTGGTGTAAATGTTGGGATGGCTTCCTTGACTGACCCCTCTGCTGCTCAAGAAGGTGAAATATCTTTATGGGGTGTGAGCACCAGAGTGATGCTGTGAGGCTTTTTCAGTTGGGGAAAGGAGGAATCAGCTCCCAGTGTCCCTTGTGCCTCAGTCCAGGCAATGAAGCTGCTGATCTGCTGATGATCACGTGCCTTCAGAAGTGTTCAAAAGGATGCTTCTTTTACTCTGGTTTACCTCATCCAGGATCTCCAGTTCAGATCTATAGGGTCATGGTTAAACAGCTGTTCCATGAGGCCATCCTGTGAGTGAGGTAGATTGTCTTCTTACCTCCCTCTGACCAGAGGGAGGAACAAAGGAATTCACAGGGTTCAGCTGCAATGCAGGGAACTGCTCAGCACCGGGTGTTAAACCTGTTTAGACTGAAGCTGCTGCAGAGGACAGAAGCTCATTTATAAACAATGCAGGAAGACCAGCTGTAAGAGCTGGATACTTTAATCTTCTGTGAGTTAGACTGTTCCACTGAACAATTATGGATTCCACAGGAAACTGCTTTAGCTATAACCTGATTGAGGAAGCTTTGCTGACATGGAAGACTTGGCTGGTAGAACTTGGCCAGATGTCAGATTGGTGGTGTGAGATTTCCGTGGGTGAACTCCAGTTTAAACCCAGTTCTGGCTGTCTAGGGTGGTGTTCACATCTGTCCAGCTGTCACACATCATGACAAGACAATAATGTTTAACTTGTTCCAGGGCTTGTCCTCAAATTAATGCACATCAATTGAAAATCAGGTAAATGAAACAATTGCATGTAGTAAAAAATACAATCATGGAATTGTTCGATCATAAAGGATCTCTAAGATCATGGAGTCCAACCATTCCCCCAGCACTGCCAAGGCCACCACTAACCCATGTCCACAGATGCCACATCTACATGTCTTTTAAATCCCTCCAGGGATGGGGACTCCACCACTACCCTGGGCAGCTGTGCCAGGGGTTTAACAACCCTTTCCATGAAGAAAAGTTTTCCTAATATCCAAAGTAAATCCCCTGGTGCACCTTGAGGCCATTTCCTCTTGTCCTGTCGATTGTCACTTGGCAGCAGAGCCTGACCTCCACCTGGCTCCACCCTCCTGTCAGGGAGTTGTAGGGAGTGAAAAGGTCCCCCCTGAGCCTCCTTTTCTGCAGGCTGAGCCCCCTCAGCTGCTCCTCGCAGGACTTGTGCTCCAGACCCTTGATGTCTTTCTTCTAGTGAGGGGCTTCATGGAGAATTAAAGAGTATTTATCAAAATTATATTAAATAATGAGACTATCCATCTTTCACTGTGTTTTGGGAACTTTTTTTGGTAGTGTCAGCTGTTTGTAAAACAGCTCTGTAGTTTGCATTTACAAACATTAATGCACAGTTATCTGGTGGCATGTGAATTTATATCTCAATGCATGTTAATCTTGAAAAACTTGGAACTTTCCTTAAAATAACTACAAATCTTACTATTTTATTGGTATTTGAAACAGAGATCTGTGACAAAAAGCCCCAAAGGTGGGGCAGGTTTTCTTCGTCTCATTACAGTGTCTCAGGGAACTCACAGGGAGAAACAGTTCAGTCCTAGAATGAGGTAAAATAGTTATTTTCTGTCAAAAAGAAGAATGTTCCAGCTGGCCTTGTCCAGATACTCAAACCATTGCTGATCAGCTGATGAGAGACTTAGTTGGAAAGCCAGGTGATGGAATTTGTGTTAGCAGTATATTGACTTCTCAGAGTTGAAAGTTTTAAATTAACAAAAATCTTGCCAAATCTTGCTGCCATTGCTTTTGAAATGCAATAATAGACTCTCTCTTGACTGTTCATGTGAAATATCCCCCCATAGCATTTTACATCTGGCAAAATCCCTGCTATGGGTGTGCGTGATGGATAAAGCGTGTCCGGTTCTTCTCAGTTAGTCTGATCCTTACTTCGTAATTGCCAGGATTTGTTCCTGTCCTTCTGGAATTGCTATTGAATCTGTGCAAGGAGGATCCTGGATAGAAAATTAGATCTAGCTTTGGCTTAGAAAAACTAATTTTTTACATTGTGTAACAGTATTTTATGCAAAATAACTGTTTATGCCTCTTTAGGTAGAGACATGAGCCTTTGTGTTCAGAGCAGTGATCTTGCCTTACATATCATGTTAAAACAATAAAAAGAGGTGCATGTTTAGGACTCTAATAAATATTCCAGACTAGGTAAGTAGTATTTCCATTCATGGTGGTGGAATAAGGCTATTGCTTTTCTAAATCTCACCATTCAGGATTACATATAAATAATTCAGTCAGGAGTTGGAGATCTTTGTATATTGCCACCTGCTCATTATTCAGAAATTCTTGTTACAGTCTGCTGTTGCCCTGGCAACATTCTGAAAATTAGTGTTGCATCTATGAAAAAGCTTTTGTTTGTCTAGCAAAGCCCACTATCCAATCTGGATTATTGCAGGCTGCATCTCCAGTGACGACTCCAGGTCCCAGCCCTGGCTGTTTAAAAAATGATGATTTCCTTTTATGTAACATTAATTGAAAATTATTATCTTTTTTTTTTTTTCCCCTAACTAGTCGTAGATAATTAAATATGATGCTGATTTTGCTTCAAGTCCCTTTAGGGTTTGCTGATGCCGTTGTCATATCTGAGTGGAGATGCTTGGCTGTGCAGATACGCAAGAAACTAAAACAAAATCACATGTTGACTCCTGGTGTTCTTTGGGACCCCTCTCTGTCTCTTCTCCCTCCTTTCTACTTCCCTCTGTTGACTTTACATGAAAAGTCGGATCTTGTTTAACTTAAACACTTTGGAATTTAAAAAGATCTTCCTTTGTGCTTATGAAGTTGACCTGAGACAAATTTGGGGCAGGAGGTAACAAAGTCCTTGAAGCTGCTCATGCCACAGCTCCCAGAAGTCCCAACTGCAGCGCTCACTTGCTTTAGCTTGGACATATTTATCTCAGAAGTTTTACTTTTAGAACAAAACTGAGGAGAAAAACGGATAAGCTGGATTTTATTTTTCCAAGAGAGAAAAATTCACTGAAAAACAACATTAAAAATATCCTGCTTTCCAAACCCTCTCTGTTGTCCTGAAGCAGGAGAGAAGCTCCAACCCTTTCCCTGCTCCTCTGTCCCGTGTGGTTCAGATCTTCTTTCTGGGTTGTGCTGCCTTTTGTTTGACTCTAACCCTACAGTTCCTCTCATTCCTTTCTGTGTGGGTGGAAGGTAAAACATACCTGCTGGGAGAAAATGTGCTACTCTTGTCTTGTTTGACCTATTGATTTTCATATTATGGGTTCTAGAGAGTAATAAAGACCTCTGGTACATCAACAAGCTGGAGCCAAACTTCACTCTAGGAAAATACAGATTTGTTCAGACTCTTACATGTCCCTTGGTCTAAACTAATGTGCTCCTTAGTGTTTTGCCTCTGAGGTACTTGAGGGTTGAAATTAATGAGAAGTTTTGTGCTTTCTGAGGGGGTTTCTTTGTGCCTGCAAATCTCAGGCTTTCCAGGTGACTGGCGTAATATTGTTATTTTTAAGAACTGGCTACTTTGGGTTTATAGTGATCATAAGGGTGCTTAATCCTGGGAACTGCTAACTAGTGACACAGTAAATGTTAAGCCATGGGGAAGGACAAGGAACAACTGAAGGAAGGGAAAAATGTGGAATTACAACTGAATTGCTCATCGTGATTCCACCTGAAGCCCCATTCTCTCCTCTTTTCTTACCTTTGGGCACCTGGCACTGAAGGCCTGTTCCCATGCTGTAGTTGTTTAGAATGGTTGGGGACAATAACACAATTTGTTGTGCTACCAAAACACAGAATTTTGCAAACATGAGTCAAGTCTCATTGTTTGGGTTTTTGTTATTTTGGGGGTAGACTTTATATTATTTGGGAACTTGTATTTCAGCTTGTATTTCAACTTGTATTCTCTTTGCAGAAAATAACCCTGGCTTAGTATAAACAGTTTCTTACAGTTGTCTATTCTCGGTTTTGTGTTCACAAAACTACTGGTCATTGTGACTTTTCTCTGGAACAGACAAAACCTTGGCTTTTTTGGGTGCTTGATAGTGTCTGTACAAAACTTCCCATCCCCTGCCAGGTGTGACAGCTCTGTAGGAATTGCTGAATTCAATGAATGGCTTCAAAATGAGGACATTCTAAAGAATCAAAATTTGCATATCCTAAACCTTATGGAGACCATAAAGTTTGGCTTATGGGAAAAAAAATTACTTGGAGAAAAATGGAAAAGTATATCCCAGAAGACAACACAAGTTAGTTCTGAGTGTTGGTTCTGAGGCAGTGCTGTGGCTTTAAAGGTTTTCTGTTCAGCAGGTGGGACCTGCATGTGCCTGTCCCACTGTGTCAGTCCCCTCACTGGATCACCTGTGGAGGAGCCCAGAGGAAATTTGTCAGGGGTGTTATTTCATGTTCAGACAGTTGTTTTTTCATTAAAAACCAAAGCGCAGTGAACCTTGTGTGGGTGAGAGGATAGTACAGATTCTGCTTTCAGGCACTGGGTTTGACCTTAAACTCCAACCTGTCAGTAGCTTAATTTTCTGCTTATCTAATGCCTGGCATTTAGATGACATTGTATAGAACAATGTCTAGAACAGTCTGGATTTAAACTGCAGTTCAGGAAAAAGTTAATATCAAGATGTGAATGCAGAACCAGACATGGTGTATTCATTAGGTTTGCATGAATTTATCATCTTGAGACTAAATTTAAATCTCTCCATTTTCTTTTATTTTTGTTAATAATGAAGTAGGTTGAATTGCGGAGAAAATGTAGAAGTCTTGAAAGGGTCATACACCCAGTTTTTAGAAGTGAGTTTAAGAGTGAGTGAGAATGCTCAGTAATAGGAACAGCTGGGGGTGGAAGGACAGAAATTACAGTGATAAAACATCTAACAAGACTAAACATCGGTCACCTTGGTTTGCTTTGTGATATATTCAGTCCCTGGTTTAGCAAGAGACGTTCCTCAGTTGTTTGCTTGGACTGCAGAAGCAATGCTTTGTTTCATTTATGCAGGAGCAATGTTTTCTGTAGATCTCAAAAATCAGGCTGTGGTTGGATGTAATCTGAGTGATTCTTGTTTCAGATCATGGAGATAGGCCAGAGCTTCTACTGGTGGTATTTCTTCTCACTTTCTTTTGTAACACAGAAAAATTAGAAATATGGCCTTTTAAAATGTGTTCTAGTGTGCTTTCTGGAGGAAAAGGAAAAGGTTTGGTGATTTGAGGGTTTTTTTGCTTCACGGAGCATGACTGTAAGGACCATAATTAAAGAAGTGAATGACTACCTCAGAACTGTTGGATCGTATTCTATAGAATGTGCTTTCTCTTAAGTCTTCCTCACTCCTTGAGGAAGATAAGAGATTAGAGTTGCCTTGTTCGAGAGGTGAAGAACTGGACAGAATGTGTCTTCTGGCTTCTTTACCTCATCCCAAAAACATCCCTTCCATGTTCTTAATAATAGCTTTTATGGACTTTGAGAGATGCCAGGTTTGGTTGGTTGGTTGTTTTTTCCTTTCCAAAGTCTGCTCATGTGAATGTTGCTCCTCGTTTTAATTATTTAGAATTTCTGTACTCCATGTAGCACCAAAAATTTACCTATACCCAGAGGTACATTTGATATTTTTCTAGCAGATTGCTGTAATGAGTACTTGTAAAGAGATCCTTAATCTGGAGTTCTGTGACTCCTGGAAGTATTTTTTTCCCCTTGCTTTTGTACTGTTACTTCTGACTTTTTAATTAACAGTAAGTTAATCATCAGCTACCAGCCCTGCATAGGACCCACCAGGCAGACACTTGCTCATTTGGTATCCATAGGCCGGAATGTGTTTGCGTTTGGTCTTAAAGGCTACTTTGCACAGTCAGTGTTTTGGGACTGTTTAAATTCCAGGCTTTGGCTGCAAGTCTACTGTATTTAGACCTGGTCAACCCTTTATTAGTAACCATGGCTAAACGGTGACTGGTTTCTAGGCAGCAGTGAAATTGTTTCATTTATCCTGGTAAGAGTGAGGATATATTTCATTTCTTAGAACAAAAATAAAAGCACCAGAGAAAGCTTGTTTATTTTTGCTTCATCACTATAACACTGTCTGAACTGAGTTTATGGCTCAAATGAATGAAATCGCAGTGCTGGAGCATTTCTGCCTTCTTGGAATTGAGGGATTTTTATGTGGAGATGATATGAACTAAATACAGAATAAGCATTCATAAGCAATCTGGAATTACATCGTTTCTCTAAGGGGAGAGAGAAATGTATTTCTGTTCGATCAAATGTTTGAGACTTACTAGCAGTTCACATAAGACCAATTTTGATCAGTCAAGTGGATGGAACTTGGTGTAGGCAGAAAGTGGTTTCATGTGATACTTTGTTATGGGACAGACACTGTTAGGTGTCTCCCTTTCTCACATCACTGAGAAAAGCTGCTTTATTTCCTTTAGGTTTATAGATAAACTTCATTTTGGAATTGTGAGAAGTAGTTTAAGTTCCTCATTCTAGTATTTTTTAAGCTCTTTGTGTCTTTAAACTTTTTCTTAAATGTCATTTTGTTGATCCAGAAGCTTTTCAGCTCATTCTCTGTGAAACTTCAAAGAACTGATTTTCTTTGTCATCCCTTTTTCATTCTTCTGAAAAGAAAGACTGTTGTTACTTAGAACATTTCAGTTTGTGAGGTCTGTGTGTGTCCTCCTCCAGGAGTTTGTGTCCTGCCTTTTCTGTCCTGAAAATGTACAAGCCCATCAATCTTGCAGTGAGTTACTTGTGCCTGAAGAGATTGGATATTGTAGAGCCAGTAGCACCTGCTTCCTGACATATCCTGGCTCACAGAGCAGGCTTTTTATCAGGTTGGATTTCTGTCCCTGTGTCAATACTCCTTTTCAAGTTCTAAAGAGAATTTCCTTCAGGACAGTCCAGTCTCCTCTACTCTGAGTCCGACACTGATTTGGAGACACTTGATGGTGCACTTTTGCCACTGGAAGTTTGTTATGAGTTAAAAAGAAAAGAAAGACAGCTGCATTTCCACAACCACTTAGTCCTGCTGCAGCTTTCAGTATCAGGGGGGATTGTTTTTCAAGAAAAAGCGGTTTTGAAGAGGTGGTGTTGCATATCTGCATTTTTTTTTTTTTCCTGAAACCTAGAATCCTTCCTTCCTTAGCAAGCATCTGATTGCTTTCTAGACTGCTTTTTGCTTATCTCTTGAATATTTCTCTTGTATGTTTGATATGTGCTATTGCTTTCAAATTTGAATTGAATTGAAATTTTTATTTGCTTACCTATATCTGAGCTTACAATCCCTGCTCTGTTAGATGGATTTTCAGCAAGTGTAACCATGTGTGTTTGATAGCAGAGACAATTTATCTGTGTTTTGAGTTGAAGATCCACTAAGTCAGGGTTGCTCATGCAATTGTAAACCAGCCCTGAGTGCTCCAGCCCCTGTTTCCAGGATATAAGGTCTTCTGGCTCTTAAGCATACTAATTATTAATATAATAATATTATAAAATAAAAGAATAATTTAAGAGATACATCAAGGCATTATTTTTACGACGTTCAGCTCAAATGGTTGTCCTATTTCACATGTGTTATTTCTATGTTCATTTGCACACAGTTGCTTTTGGCATTCTCTCTGTATGAAGGCATTCACAGAGCTGAGGACACAGCATCAGATGGGCATTTACAGGGTACATTTCTGATGTGGGAACATTTCATGTGACAAGAGCTATTCCCATTTATAATCCACCAGTCAGAGCAGACCGATGCATTTGTGGAGGGGGGAAAAGGTTTTGCTGATGAGAAAGCAAACCCAGACCAGTCTCTCCTCTCCTGTAGGATGAGTCTCCAGGACAGGAGTTACAGAAGCTCATAAAAGCCCAACTGTTTATAATGTGTGAGTTTTAGAAGAATAAACAAAATTTTTCTAAGGGGCAGTACAGGGTATAGCAGTAGTTCATTGCTCAGTCCCATTTCTCCACTGGGTACTTTATTTCCTGTTTGGGCTTAGCTGCATCTTGTTGCTGATCTGAGTGATTAAAAAGATGCCCCTGGGTGCTGTGGGGTGTGTGAGTACAAATCTGATTATAACAGGCAGAACACGCACTCACACACACGTTTGCCTGGTGTCGTGTGAGGGGACTGATGGACAGATTATTCTGACATTAATGTCACCTATGTGAGATGTCCAGAAGTTGGAAACTCTTCTCTTTGGCAGCAGTCAGAGTACAGGCCCTGCAATGAATGGCTTGTGCACATAGATGTTCATTGCATGATTAAAACATAAAAGTACTTTTCTTGCCTAAAATGCTGCTAAAGGAGGCTTTCCCATGAAAAATAATGCTCCTGTTGCAGACCAGCTGAAGGAGAAGAGGTGAAACCTCTCTGAAAATATATGAAGGGCCTCCCAGAGCTGTGCCTTTTGGGTGTATTCCCTTGGAGCTGTTACAGACTTGGGGAGATAATTTGGTGTGTTGATGGGGCAACATGTATGACCTCATCTCGATCGAAAGAGCTGCCATCTGCATCCCTGAAGCCATGTCTTGGGGTGGGACACAGGAATGGGGAGCACGTGTGTGTGCTAAGGGAGGGAGGGAACTGTGGTGTAGGGGAGAGGCACAGCCAGCAGTTACATTGAACTCCCCATGCACAAGAGAGTAGCTGGTATTCCCAGAGCTGCCATCTTCAGCTAAAAGAAAAAAAATGTACTTTTTTTTTCCCCCATAAAGGATCAAGGATTGATCCTTTTTGGTAAGGTCAAGCATGACAGCCAAGATGTGTGGAGTGTGTGCCACTGTCGTGTGTGGGCACAAAGAGTGGGGGCTTTAAAGATGGAGCACAGAGGTGGCAGAAGAGGGGAATGGCAAGAATAGAAAGATTTAGACCTGTCACAGGCTGCAGCAGTCTCAGTACCAAAAGATATTTTTATATATATTTATAAAAATCTATTTTGGTATTGAGACTGCTGCAGCCTGTGACAGGTCTAGAACTTCCTATGGTTGTTTTTGATTTATTTTTTTCTGTTTGTTATATTTCAGAAATTAGTGTGTATACACATATGTATGTATATATATAAATATAAAGAATTTTTTTAGTCTTGTCACTTAAAGATATAGGATCCTGATTCCTGTTTGTGAGGAATTGCAGAATGTATCTCCCCTCTACGGAGCCCCCAGATTAAAAATCCTGCCCCATTTGCCTTCCAGCCTCCCTCCATGTGCAGGATCCTTCAGGGAAGTACAGCGCAGGTTCTCCTTGTGCTGCTGAGCGCTGTGGGGATGCTGCAGGTGGGGCAGGGAGAGCAGTTTCTCACAAGCAAGAAAGTTGTAGACCCCTGGTCTGGATACAGATTTTGGAGGTATGATAATTAACATATAACTGGAGGGGTTTTTTCTACTCCTCTGTTTATAAAACGTTTTTCCTCCTTATTTGGGTTCTGATGGTGGTTATGTGCCAGTCCAGAAGATTACCATGGCACGTTCATAGTGCTGGTGACAACGGCATGTGTCTGCTGGCACTGGGGAGTGGCTGTGCTGGCTTTTTGTGTCGTGCTCACAGTGCCAAAGCGAAGAAGTAAAACTGTCTAGGAAGGAAATTAATATCTTTAATGTGTGAATGCTTTTGCCCTACTTCTGTGTCACTGCAGAATTTCTCGGGGTGTGGTACAAACTTTCATTTTGAGAGAGGTCTGGCTGTGAATGGGGGCAGTGATTAAATCTGTACAGCCATTTTCCAGCACGGGAGAGCTGTGACTCGCTAAGGAGGCACTCCCTGGGTGGCTGTGCAGTGCAGGGACACCCGGGGTGCCTCCCTGGGTGACAGTGACGGTGACAGCAGCACTCCCTGGGTGGCTGTGCAGTGCAGGGACACCCGGGGTGCCTCCCTGGGTGACAGTGATAACGACAGCGGTGCCCAGCTGTGGCTTTGCCGTTGTCTCTGAGGCTCCAGCGGCACAGGCAGAGCCCTGAGTGAGGGAGGATGGAAACGGCACAATGGAGCACAGTGCCAGTGCCAGGCAGGTACGTGGGTGCCGCGATGGGGTGTTGGAGCACTGGCTGAGAGGAGAGGAAAATGTCCACAGGCAAATTGCAGTTTGTGTTTGGTTTCTCTTTTCTCTCATTTTAGGCCTAATCAATCAACAGAGGTCCATTAGCATCCCTAAATCTCTTCTTTCTTTAATCATTGACTTGAAAAAGGTTTTTTCTTATCTCTTCTCATTTAATAATGGTATTCTTGCTTATTTTATTATTTCCTTTGTATTCTGTTTGTGCAGGGCTTGGAAAACCATTCTAAATATCTCTGCTAAAACAAGACAATTTCCCAAGGTAGCAAAAATGGGAAACACCACTTCTTTTTTTTTTTTTTTTGTTACTGTTATCTCTAATCTAGTGAGGAAGTACAAGTAACATTAATTTTTTTTTATAAAGGTAAGTTTTGAACTGAAAAATTAGGTTTCAAATCAAAACAGCAACAGTATTTACAGGAGGCTACATGGAAATGATTTTTTCCTATGCAGGATGTTGGTGACTGTCTTTATGTTGTGGAGCAAACATCTTTTTGTTGAGACAACAACTAATTTTTGATGACTGTTAAAAATGATGGCGCTTGATTCCATGAAGATTAGTCATTTAATTTTTACCAAGTTTCTGCACTATCAAAGCACATCTCAGGGCCCTGAGCACAGTCTTTAATCTGTTCTGGTGACTCCAGGAGTCTGTTCCTACCGCTGTGGAAATTTGTGTGTCAGTTCTAGGGACGCTTTTCCCCGTTGTTATTGATGGAAGTATGATGGAAAAATGTTAACTTATGTATTCTAAGAATGAAACCTGAATTATGCCTAGAAAATTTCTAGCTGCTGTGTGCAGCTCTGGGAGGCTGTTTGCCAAACGAAATGGAGATTGGTGTCTTTTTAAGAAAGCTGCTGTTTGAAGTGTATCCACTGAAAATAGTCACAGGCAGCGTTTCGGTTTATTTACTTAAAATAACTGGGGGAAAAAATCGATCTTTGACTATTTTGAGGTTTTAAATTTGCTGCTGTATCATGTGAGGACATGTAGATTGTATGGACGTTACCTGATGTTACATGTTTTCTGCATGTAGTTGTTGTCATGTGCTTTCTGTGAAGTGTTTTAAGTAGTAAGATGATTTTTTTTTACTGTATCTGAAATGAAGATATTTATGAACTGTTACTTCTGTCTGGTTTCTAATGTAGGAAAATTAATCAATGCTGAGCTGAAAAGACTTGAAGATATCTTTGGGTTTTAATCTTTCTTATTTAGTTGTTTTTAAAGCTGCCTAGGCTATACTTTATCATGCTACAAGCCCTCTGACATTTAATAAGCATCGATAACCTCAAAAAGGGAAAACCAGTTATTTTTTCCCCAAAATAATTATTTCCAATTGCCACAGGAAAAACATGTTGTTACTCTTCTCCTGTTCCATTTTAAGGCCTTAACACCAGAAATGAAGCTTCAGGGAATGATCTATTAACAGTCAATTCTTCTGCCCTTTTTAAGAGCTGTTTTTAATAGGACAACTGACTATTTGATATTTGTAAGAAGGCAGATGCTTCAGTTTTGAGTCCTTCACCTGACTGACTTTGTGACCTAAAGGTATTAAACAGATACATAGAAATAAATATGAAACAGATTATATGGTGATTTATGCAGAGTTTTGTGCAGTGTGGTATTACAGAGTGTGTTTCCTGGAATTGTTGGGAGCTTTCTAAATATAGAGTTGAAAATGAGCGAAAAAATGGTGGGGAAAAGAATATGCAAGATGACAAAAGGAGCTGATAAAGGATGATGGGTGAGCATGGAATATAAACAGCAGGGGGATAGAAAGGGCAGGTTTGGGGGTTGCTTTTCAGATGAAATGGCTGGAAGCTGTGGGAGGTGCTGGTGTGGGCACGGGACACGAAGCTCCCAGAGTGGAGACGGGAGAGCCAGGAGGAGTTTTTGTGCTGCCATTCGAGTTTCTCTGAATGATGAAAGCCAAGCCAACAAAATCTTCATCAGCACAGTTGTTTCTGCAGAGCTTTTGCTGCTACAGCAATGTCATGTGAGGAGGGCATTCATTTTTCACCTCCCAGGCCAACAGAACTGTGCTGGCAGGAGCTAAATACACATCATGTTGGATTTCATGAGATTTTTAAATAGTTCTTCCCTCATGCCTTTAGACAGTCATGTCCTCTGGGGGGGAAAGGCTGAGCCTCTCAACAGATGTGTTTTGCACTAACCTAAAGCTCAGCTCTCTCTGAGGTCTGGCATTTATGAAAGGTTAATGCTTCAACAGTGTTCAGGCTTTTGTCTGCCAACGTACATCTGCCCTGTGCAGATGCTCTCCAGGAGGCAATTATATAAAAAATTTCTTTCAGGGAACTGTTCTAAAGTCTGTTTCGGAAATTATTTTTTCCCCCTCTCTCCCTAAAGCTTAAAAAAAAAAAAAAATAGTGAGAACAGATCCTAATGGAGCTACAACTTTAAATAGTGTATAAACCATTTGAGATTATTATAGTTACCATAATGAGAGTGGCCTGGCCACAGAGCTGGGCTTTATAATAACAATATGCAAATGCAAGCCAAGTTGGTTTCCATCCACCACAGATTGTTCAATGCTGGGACTGTAATTTCATCAGAAACCCTGCATTTGTTGGAACTTGGACTTTCCTTGTTCTTCATGTGTAGCTCCCTATGTCAAAACAAGGATTGTAGTGGGATTTTTTTTTCCTTAGGGAGTATCCTAGTATGCCAATCCTTTCCTTTCCTAAGTTGTTAAAAGGAAAATACTTGAAGCCTACCAGATGAGCTGGAAGCACCTGAGCAGAACCCCTTTGTCATGTTCTGTTGTAGCAGGCATTACATCCAGGGGACTCTTTCATTTTCCACGAGGAAACCTTTAATTCCTCTTATGTACTTGGCTCTGATTGCTCATATCCTAAAAGTCCAAAGCGAGGTGCAGGAAGGGAACTCACAGGACAATGACAGTGCTTTGTGCAGAGTGGAACAGCCAACCCTCCTGAGGACCAGATTCCTCTGAAGAAGCATTTTACGGTGACAGAGTTTATTCAGTGTACATTTCAAGCTTTATTTTTTGAGTTTATGGATAAAAAATTACAACAACAAACTCTACATAAGTACTGGAATGCTGCAGTTTCCTATCTGTACGTAGAATAAAAGACTGCTCTAGTCTTGCTGGCTGTTAAATTCTTATTCTCATTTATGCAGCTACATTCCTGAAGGAATTATCTTGTTATTCTGTGTCACTGTCAGCTAAGCATTCCTATTGCATTCAGGAGTGAACTCGCAGGAGAAGGTGAGGCAGGATTACAGCCCTGGATTGCTCACAATTTAAAATATAAAGGGAGGGGGAGGGATGGTTACTAATAATACACCTTGGCTTCTCACATGCCTATTCCTGGGAAAGGTGTCCTCTTTAAAAGCCTGTCAGCCATCCTATGAACAGTGCTAGTGTTCTATCTTAGGCCCTGGGTGTGACAGAGAAGGGCACTGTATTGTTCTTTAAAAGTATTGCAGAAGTTGTAGCATGAAAATGTGTCAGTAGAGAAAAGGAGTATTTAAGTGATGAACTACAAGGCTGAGGGCAAGTTTCACTTTTTCTTTCTGATATGCAGAAATATTATTTGTTGTACAAATAATAACACCACAGTGTGCTTAGGGCCGAGATGGGTGTTTTGACAGGTTTGTTCTGGTGCTTTAAGTCTGTCCTTCCTTACAGGGCAATCCTGTGAGAGCCTTTTCTTGGGCTCACAATTGTGGGATTTTCTGTCCTAATTGGAGGGATTTTTCTGAAGAAAGTCTGTAAATGTCTTCTGTGAAATTTGGTTCTATTTCTGTCCAGTTAATTTTTTAATGATGCCTACACTTAGTAGTAGGACATCACTTGCACAGACAGCAGGATACATTCAGTCCTTAATTAATTTTGGAAGAGGTAGAGTAACTGCACATTATGTGTTTGTATTCTAATCTATCATTGTACTGCTTCTTTGAAAATCTGATTACTAAGTAGCTTGGTAAATTGAATCAAATAAGAAGTATCTTCTAATACTGATGCAGTAAATAGCATTCAGTTGTTAAGTGATTAATGTAGAACTTCCAAACCTGGGTAAATGGCAGCACTGGGAAAAGCATAAATCTCTGATTTAAGTGTATTTAAGTCAGCGCAGCATGGATTCACTCATAGAGCATTTTCCAGTCCATAAATCTGAACAAAAGTAGAGAATCTTTTTGATTCATGCCTCAAAAGTGGATCAATTTCTCATTTACTTGTTATTAATAATTGTATAATTAAGACCAGACCTGCACAATATCACAGTGCTGTAGGCAGGCCAGGACTCTTGGCTCCCTAGTTAGTCATTTAATGGGGCTCAAACTTTAGACATAAGATAACATGCAGAAAACAGGTGTGTGTTGCCTTCTCTGGAAAAAGGGAACAGCTGCTTCTGCATAATTCCAGCTTCTATTTCTCATAATTGTACAAATCTGCTTTGAATTTCCTGTGAAATGAATGGCAATCTTAAAATCAGTTGCTCCATTTTATAGATCCTGTGTGGTAGATTTTTAGCCTCCTTTGCCAAAGAAGCAGTGATTGAGAGAGGGAGAGCAAAATTCTGTTTTCAGCCCCTGGCTTATGGCTGTTGGAGCATCTGGGAGCACAGCCTGGGCCCTGTGGGGCAGCAGAGTTGTTGCTCCCTCTGGAATCCCTCCCTGGCTCTCCAAGTCAGGATTTTCAAGGTTGGGATGGAGGTTTGTTTTGGGGGGTTTTTTTTCTCCTTTCCTCTCCTTTATCATCTCAGGCAGTTTTCCTCCAGTCCTTTTCCCACCTCTCCCAATTTCCCAGGAGGGACTAATCCATTCCAGATATAGGTGCTGGTCATGTTGTCCATCTTTTGCCACAGGACTCATCTACAGGCTCTCAGATAACGGTGAGTTAGTTCTCTGTTGGTTTGGGTGCCTGACTTGCCAAAGTTAACTGTTCCCAAGAACTGTGCGTGGATTGTGGTCCTCAAGAACTAAGCTGTAGCTGGGTGCAGTAATTCTCTTTTAGTTATACCCACAGCTTGTGTTAATGTAATGGTAAGATAATTTTGATTGACATCTTTCTGCTTAAGGCATAAACATTCTCCCCTTTCATCCTAACAAAGGGACATATGTAACTTTATGAGTGGTTTTGGTTGGTGGGGAGAGTCGGTGTTTGTTCTAATCACAGGAGCCCTGAGGTTATGGAGCTCATGTAAATATGTTTATATACGTGAGGTGAAAAACAGCTGGAAAAAGCTCCTGCTGTGGCAAGTGTTTTGTTTGAGTCTTCAAAGATCTGGTTTTCTAGGAAATGCCCTGACTTCTGTCAGGAAAAAAATCAAGCACTTCCACATCCCAGGAAAGTTTGCTTCACCGTTATTCCAGGGGTAAGTAAGGACTGTCCCACAGACTGTTGTATTCATCAGTGTGTTCCTCCCCTTGAGCCGTGGGAGGAGTTGCTGCATAAGCTGCTGTGCCAGAGTTGGTTGGTTTGGGGTTTTTTCTCATGCAGCTCCTTCTGTAACAGATTTTTTTGAAATATCATGAGCCTTAGACAAAACTCGGGTCTCCCAAAAAGCAAAATAAGTGGATTTGTAGATTCCTTTTAAGTAGACAGTGCTGCTTCTGAGGAGAATAATACCAGTCTAGCCTTTTTGTAATAATGGTAATTGTTTAATGCAGAGCTTCTTTTATGCATTTTTCCCCCTTCCTGATGTTTCCTCTCTAGGGAGGATTATCCTTACAATCAGTTCAATGGAATATTTGATAAATAGCATAGAAAATAACCTGCTACTGTGCTTCCTCTGGGCATGTGTATGGGAATAAAGGGGAGTTTTCACATAATAAAGCAACTTCTGAAGAGAAGTGGACCCTTGCATGGAACTAGATGTTGGGAGCTAAACCAAGGTAGAGCCTGGAGATTTTGGAATGACTTGCAGCAAACCTCACTTGGAATTCGGCACAAAATTTTGACTGCCTGGTTAGGGGCAAACTCATAATCATGGTAAAAATGAGGTGGATCTTTTCTACAACCAGGGATACTCTTAAGGCCTGTGCAGGAATTCTGTTGAGATATTGGTGAACAGGAGCTTGTTGAAGAAATAACTTTTCATTTTACCTCTCCACTGACAGTGTGTCCACTTTGTGTGTTGAATGTAGATTGATTTTTTTTTTTGATCCCCCACCCTTCTAATCCAATTTCCTGCCCTGATATCAGTTATTTTAAAAACTGTTCCTGTGGTCTTTTACAACAATTAATAGTGACTTTAACAAAGAACAAAAAAATCACGTGTCTTTTACCTTCTTTTTAAAAGAAAAAAACTGGATTTCTTCCATCATGGGCAGAGCAAAGCTTCCTGTCGCCATCTACACTGCCTACAAGGAGGAGATGGAACTCCTGATGCCTATTAGAGAAATTGGATTAAGCTGAGTAGATCCTGTTCCCAGAAATATCTCTGCTCAATTACAGGTCAATTGAGTGGGGTTTTCGTATGATGATTTTCAAGTCAGAACCTGACACAAAGGACCTAGTGGTTTTCCATGTGTCAGGATTCAGGAGGCTGCCATCATAAAACTCAGGAATGGCTTTGCTGGATGAGGTTTCATTCTATCTTGTCACAGGTTGCATAAAAGCAGTAAGAGCACAGCACTGGCCTTTTCATGATGTGCTGACTGAGAAGCATGTGCCTATGCAGTGCTAGACTTCACTCACAGCTCCTAATTACAATTTTCCCTCTGAAATGGGCAGAATAGTGGCATAGACAGAGTGGTTACAACTTTTCAGGAAGAGAATTACTGGACTTTTAAGATGAGTGGGGGGTGTATAGTGTTACTAATCTGATGAACAAGAGGAAAAACATACATTTCAGCACTAAGTGCTCAGATGGGGACAGCAGCCCTGAGGGTGAAGAAGATAAGTATGACATGTTGTCCTCCACTTTTACATGCAAGACCTTGTACTTCCTCTCTATGCCTACTTTTGTCACTTCTAAAATGTAGGAAAATCAGAAGGCTTTTTTCATGAGACCTCTTGGGAGCTGTTTGAACTTCTAATACTAAAAGTGATACTCAGTCCTTTCACTGTTCAGATAATTTGAGGGTGGAGGTATCATGTCCCTCTTACTAATTAAAATCTGCAGGTTGTATGTTGGTCTGTGTTGCAGTGCAGTCTATGGGCAGTGCTGGGATTTGGTGTCAGTCAGTCACTTTGCTGACTAGAACCCATTCCCTCCCCAGACAGTAGAGCAGCTTCTGAGGAGCCTTCCCGCTTCTTTCTCCTTTTTTCTGTCCTTCACAGGACACAGTAAATTAATATCCAACTATTCGAGAGGTGAAGGAGCTGAGATTCATAAGGGTGGTCTGTGATTCCCCCCACACACACACTCAGACTGCAGCACATAAAATTCTTAAAGTCTTTTTTAATCCAGTTTGTGCCATTTTAGAAACTAGAACCAGATTATCTCAGCTATGAATATTGTCTGGATTAGAGGAAACTTCAGGGACTGCTACCCAAGTACTGATAACTCACAGCTGTGTGTCACAAACACAGGGTTGCATTATCAATTACAGTGAATCTGTGGCTGTTATTATTTAATAAATCAGATAAGCAAAGAGTCATTTTTCTGTTGTGTGTGTTTTACTCTTAATCTGAAGCATTTACTCGTGGATGCACATGTGGTAATTCCAGTTGACTCAAAATAGGCACATTCTATGAACCCGAAAACTAGATATTTATGTGTGAACTGAAGCTGCACAGCTCTTCCTCAGCTCCGTCCCTTTCCCTGTAGCTTACATAGCACCAAATCTGCAGCTTTAAATCTGCCTGCAAGGAAAAATCTGTCCAGAACAAGTTCTAAACTGCTTTGCACTTAGGTTGGTGTAGGAAAAATAAGGACATTTTTCCTGTGCCATCAGTTTTCTGGATTGGCATAGGCAGGCAATGTGTTTGCAGCAGGAGTTTGAAAGGAGTTTGCAGCTGAGACCGTTTGAAAATGGTGTTGCAAAGGGACAGGAGCTCATAGTGAATTTGATGGGATTTGATTAAAGGAAAAACTTCAAGATGTTGATTGCAGGTACTACGTTTGTGACTTGTGTAGGGAGTAGCATTTAAATTACACTTATTTTTCCAATATTATTATTGCAACTGGATGTAGGTGTTTTGAGTTTTGAAGATATTTTTTTTTTCCTGTCTTCAGCATGTAATATTTTTTAATACTTACCTAAGTACAGTACAAATCAGAGATCAGGCAACAAAATCAAACAGCATCTCTATTCAAGTTCTGCTTACAGTGAAGGTTGTTAACCTGTGCTTCTTCATAAATCTTAGTATCTGTATCTGGATTGTCTGAGAAAACCATCTTGGGAGTTACCTTTGCCTTGCCTCGGGAGGTCTGCCCTTGCCCTCCACCTCAAATGCTGCCTTAGGGGTGGTGGGGTTACTTCTTTCTCAGAGAAGCAAATTTGAAAGGGAGGGAAGATGGAACATTATCAGTTTTGTAAAACTGTGTAAAGCCTCGTCCAATGGCAGTTATTTTGCTGAGTAAAATAAAACTGTCTTCTGTAATTCGAGTTGCCTAAAATATGGATTATGTAGATTATTAACTGCAACAAAGAGAAAATCGCTGTTACACTGACAGGGGTTTGGGAGCTTCCATGGCCTGTCACGCCCACACACCCGCTGAGCTGCGGATTTCTGCTTCTTTGGGAAGATACCTGCTTGTTTATAGGAACAGTGTCACCAGGAATGCCGGCAAAATGTTTATTATGACTGTTGTTAACTCTGTAATGTCTGGAGTTCTAAGGAAAACTGTCACTGCTCCTCAATAGGACAAGTAAAATGGGTGTGACAAAAGCTGATTTCTTCTATGGCTTCTTATTTCTTATTTTTTTCCTTAAAATGACTGTTTAAGCTTTTGGGTGGCACCAAGTTCCCTCTCCCCTCCCACACCGAGTAAAAGTGTATTTCCTTTGCTGGTTTTCAGGCATTCAAAAGGGATGTTCCTGTTGATTCGAGACCACATAGTTCTGTCCAGGACTCTACACTGGGGATAGGGACATGGGACTCCTCCTGCCAGATTCCAGATGGTTCATTCCAACTGACATCCTGGTTGACAACTGTGAAAAGGAACTTCGGACTATTCTATTTTATCTTCGTGGAAGACCTCAATCCCCAAACTGTAGGACGTATCAGGTACTAAATCAGAGAGTAAGACTTTTCTACGATGTTCTTTGATTGTTATTTGTTTCCTATGAATGATTTTAAGCGTTCAGATCTTAGTCTTTATTTCTTTTAAGAAATGGGAAATTCTTTTACTTGCAAAGTAGCTGAGTAATGACAAGAATTTGTGTTTCTTGTTTTCCAGGGAAAATTTGGGGTGGCTCTGTTACAACATTTAGTCATCTTTTATAGAGTCTTTAAAATTATTATTATTAAGTATAACTGTTGATAATGGTTATTATTATTCTAATTACCAAATCTGTTTCTCTCTTTCTTTTTTGCTTTTGAGAGAATGCTTAACTCACTTAAGACTAATTTCACTATATTTAGTAGGTAAGATACCAACTGCACAAGTTCTGAATGGAGGAACTATCTGGAAACAATAAAACTTAAAATTTTAATTGAATTTATGATTTTTTGCACACTTGGGGAATTATGATTCATCTAATTACTTTCAACCCTCTTAAAATAAATCTGTATGTAATTCTCTTTTCCTTTCAGAAAATCTTCCCTTGTTTCTGTTGGAACCTAGTTTGATTTCGAGTATCTGAATGTTCAGGGGTTTCTTTTTAAAACTAGAGAAAGAAAAATCTGTGAGTGCTATCCAATAGTTCTTGTTTGTAGAGATGTTTGCTCTTACAGCCTCTTGATAAAAGTGGTTAAAAAGAAATCACTTCCTCTAATACAAGAGAGGAAAGAGTATCATAGCAGATGATCCTTTTTGCACCAAAACCGTGCTTATTTTGGGGAGCTGTTTAGGTGTGGGTGGGGGGTTTTGTTTGATTTTAGATGACTCAATGATCCACTTTTTCTTTGTCCTAAAGGTTCCGTATTTCTTGTAGAATTTTAAAATAACCTTTTCTAATGAGGATGTCTGATATTCTCACTGTAAATGATGAAACTGATGCAATGAAGGGTTCAGAAGCTGAATTTAAAGACACAGACCCAGTTGAAAACCTTCTAAAATCAGGAAGTCAGGTGCAGATTCCAGCGGAGAAGGATGAGAATTGTCCTGATAACAAGAACAATATGCCGGTAAGGAGCTTTTCCCTTCATTTTTCACTAGTGTATCACGTTAAATAAATCTGTGTCTTGTTCTTCTCCATTCTCTTCATCCTCTAAGGTGTTTCTTTGGTACAGGTTAAGGAAAACCTGGCTGGTGTGAGGGAAGCGAGTGGGATGATTATTGTTTCCTCTCCCCTCCTGTAAAGATGAGTCAGACATCTTTAAGAATGCCTTCTCTTTTCCTCTGTTCTTCACTGCTTGACAGCTTTGGTACATAAGCAGGAAGGACAGTCCTCATGGTTCCTATAAAGAATGACCTTTGCAAGGTGGGAGATGTACCTGTAAAGAAGTCGTGGCATCACATTTCAAGTGAGAAGGAGCTGAGGCAAACAGTGTGAAAACACCTTGTGTTAAAAGAGAACACCCTGGTAAGGGTGGGTTGGGAATTTGTGGCAGCAGATTTGATACCTCTGAGGTTTAGTTTAGTTTAGTGTCCATGCTCCAGAGTCCTGGGAGATGGGTCTCTTTCCCGTGGGACAGGGTAGCTCACTCCTGGCTGAGGCTCCCACCTGCTCCCTGAGCACTGGAAGCAGCTCAGATGAGGAGGAGTTCAGGAAAGCAGCTAAAAACTTCTGACACAACCTAGAAAATGGGCCAGATTTCTCAAAGAAAGCACAGAAGTTTGTGTTTTTCAAAAATCTAGTTGTCTGTAAGAATTTTGTGTCTGTGGGTTAAGACTGAACAATTTTTCTGTCAAAAGTCCTGATTGGGATATGGGGGATTCTCTTGTGGGTTGCAAAACCAGGACAGCACTTATTAGATTTTTGTTATTGAGAATTGAGTAAAAGGTTCTTTGGGGAGTAGTTTTGTTCAAGACTAACAATTCAATACTCCACTGAGTGAAGTAAACTTTATCTGTATGTTAAATTGCTTCCAAATAAATCTTGTGGATCCCTGCAATAACAATAGTTTTACACTTTAATATCTGCTGGCTTTATTAAGGCTGACATCAGTGTAAATAGGTAATTTTATGGAAAAAAATAAATCCTTGAAATAGTCCTCCTGTAACATGAGAAATAAGTGCTACTGAAAAGCTGGTGGCATTATGGCTGAGCTGGTATTTCCTTTAATCAATGCAATATCTCAGAGGCAAGCCTTAAAAATTAATTTAAGGTTTATTTATTTGCATACAGTTCAGTAATTTGGAAAAATCACATTTCCTCATTTAACAAATCTCATTCAACAAATTGTGGTGTGGAAACTTGTAAGAGACTCAAGTGGCAAATAAGAAATAAACCCCCCAGTCAGAGAGTCCAGAGGAACGAACGTGTTGGAGCTGCCAGGGGCTGTGGGTTTGGCAGGGGTTGGATTGCTTGGTCGGGTGCCTGCGCAGGATTGAGGGCTGGTGGCTGGAACAGTTACCTCCAAACCCAAAAGGAACTGAGTAACTGTGCTGGAGGCTGTTTGGTGGTCACAGCTTCACTGGCATCTGTGCTCGGTGCTGTTGGGAGTGTTGTGTCCAGAGTCTCCACTGGAGTTGGAACATTCCTGTTACCTCAGCGGTGTCATTAAAAGCTGAGTTTGGAGGCTGAGGGTGCCGATTTCCAGAGTGGAAGGCAGTCAGTTACCAAGCTGCTGATGTGAGCAAGCCCTTTGCAACAGGGGAAATCAGTAGAAGTTGGTGTCACTTGTACTGTGGTAGCCGCTGGTGCAAATATATGTGTCATATATTTGAGGAGTTCTCATTGGAAGCATGATTTATACTAAAATACAAACATTTTGGATTGTCCATGGTAAAAAATCCTCGTGGAACAGTCGAGTGATATATCTAATCAGAGGACGTGGCCAGCACTCCCAGTTTCTTCAAGCAGTGCAAAAGTAGTGTAATTGATACAGAGATTTCTGTGTTGTCATATCTGAAGTGAGGTTAAAGTGTATTTAAATGATACTGGAAACAAGAGGCACTCACATGAACATACACGGCAGCACAGTTTTTGTGATCAGAAAGGTTTTGGTTCACCAGTCACTGTTGTCTCCCACCTGTTACTCTTATCCAGGTGACAACAAACTGATTTGGAATTAGCTGGAATACAGGGTCTGAAGTGTGTTGCCTTTGTCCTTGGGTGGTGGGACAGGCAATACATCATCCACTGTAGGGACAAAGTGTCAGGAATTCTTGACAACAAATTAAAGATCTGAATTTATCTCACAAGATAGTCCCTTATGGTTGTTGTTATTATTAGGGAGATTTCTTTTATTAAGTCCTAAAAGCCTCATGGAAGGATGGAAGCTGGAGCATGAGTACAGAGTTGTGTGCATCTACTGTTTGAGATGGGCAAGGCAAATATTGTATTAGGGAGTGTAATTCTGATTTTGTTTTATGCTAATTACACAGATATCCCTGTCCTTTGGGGGAATTAGGTTAATTTTTTTACTTGACAACTTGACATCTCTCTTTCTACAAGTTTCTTCCCTCCCTGGAACTGGCACAAACCTCGGGTGCTCTCTGTTTCACAGCTTGGGTTCTCTGAAGCCTTTCTTTGCCTCCTCCCCATCTGTTTTGGCCTTGGCAGGATTTAGCTTTCTTTGTCTCCAAAATACGTGACATAATACTTTTAAATAGGTAAATGATGAGGTAGATTCTCTGCTTTGGAACTGCCTCCATGTCCAGTGGTGAAGCTATTTTTCCATCGGTCATCCTCTGCTGTGTCACGGGAAGCTGTTGTCACTGCTCACTGATGGAGGACAGCAAGTAACCAGAGCCCACCCTGTTCTTTCCTTCAGTGGTACAGAGCTGTCTGTGGTCCTTAGGACTGGAGCCCTTAAGCGCACTTAAAACTGAGACCTCATTGAGCAGAAAGGTGAAAAACTGAGTGTCCTCAGAACACCCTTTGTTCGGGTTTGTCGTGTTGTGCCTGTCCTCAGAAATGTCCAAATGGTACTTCAGAAATAGGGCTCCTTCACAAAGCCTTTCACACGTCTGAGTTTGCCATCTTGTGCCTGCCCTGTTTTTGTGCAGCTTGTTCAGACAGCACAGGGATAGTGGAGGAAGATCTGTAACAGCTCCACATCTTTCCTTTGCATCTAATATGTGTGATCTGGTGAGGTCATTAGGGAAAAAATAAAGTAGGCAAATACTCCTACTGAAAGCCTGGATATATATGATTACATGTGTTTGGCAAATGCTATCTTATTTCCCTTTTTATTGTGGAGTTGGAAATACAGCATAATAGTTAGTCTTAAAAGTGGTTGTGTTTGTGGGGTTTTTTTTTTAAAGACAAGAACCTAATCATTATTTTCATTATGCAATTATTTGGAATACTTGCTTTTAAACACTGTCTTGGAATCATGCCCATAATGACTATAAATAGGGCTTTCATTAACACAGTGTTTTCTCAAGGCAGTAAAAGTCTTTGAGAGCTGCAAATATGAAGAAATTGCTTAATTTGCACTCACCAAGGATTGCATGTTCTAAATTAGCTATAAATTCTTTTTCACAAGTGGGGAACATAAAGATGCTCTGTAGGAGCAAAACCTAGTAAATGCAGAGAAATTAGGACAGAACTAAAATTCACAGGCCTGAAAAAAGAGAAAACGTTCATTAACAGCTGCAATGTGCATTGGCTGCCTGTTGTCCTGGAATTCTGGTGGAAATGGTGTCATCCTCTGTCCAAGAAAGGAATCACTGGATTGTGCCCAGTTATCTTCATGTTTTGAGAGTGCAGTGACAGGACTTTGGGGTTGGTACCTCCAGGCCCAGGCCTCACGCCACCAGCCTGTGCCATGGGAGCTGTCGCAGCAGTCTGGCCATTTCTTACTCCAGCGCTTCTTACCCAACGAGTGTGTGGTGCTCACCGCTCACGGTCACAGCTGGATGTGGAGGTTTGTATTTCATGTTTTGGCATCCTGAAAGTCGCACAGGAAAGCCAGGAATCCACACCTGTCGCAGGAGTGTTGGACGAGTTTGGATATGATGGGCGGGATGAGACTTGTCTCATGTGGAATGTGGAGGTTTGAGTCATTTCAGTCAGGGGAGAATCTCCCTCCTCCAACGGCCCCCCAGTGTTGTTAGTGTTGCTTTAGTCCCTAAAAATTGTCAGGTGCTCATGAAACTGAGCACCAGGGTATTCCAGTACCTTAGTTTACTGCCCTGAATATCCTATATTGACTAGATTGACTTATTGTCCAGAGGTTGCAAACACCTGTCACTAAAAAATTGACAGTGTCGGTGTTGGCTTCCCAACCCGGAAACACAAGTGTAATTCCCCTAGGAAAACAAGATGAGACACAACACATGTAAAACACTTTAAGGAATGTGCGACTAAGCTTGTCCTATTGTCATTGAAATATTAAAACCACATGAATTTAAAACATTCTTACAAAGAATTCAGATTTGGTACTGGATCGTTTCAAAATCTTGATTAGATTTTGAGGCATTTGCTTCACTTTATCTGGAGTGAAACTGAAGTTTGGGCTGCAGTGGATTCCTGAGACTTTACTGAGGTAAAGCGAGGAGAGATCTGTGCTTTGTACAGATCTTGACTGAATTTAATTACAATATGGTTTCTCCTTTTCAGCAACAATCTCTTCTCTGCTGGTTTTTTTTTTTTATTCACTCTTAAAATAACTGAAATGTGTGACTTATCTAATTAGTGAGCGGTAGCTTGTGTGTCAAGTTCTGATTAACAGTATTGGGAATTCTGCTTGGCTGGTTTAAAGTGTCTGATGCCCTGTATAACTACGTTGGTTTCTCTCCCCTGTACCCCCTCAAATGGTGGATCTGGGGTGTTTGCTTCAAAATATTCTTTTGGTTTATATGCTGGCTTCAAAGCTTCCAAAATTTTGCAAAAGATAAGCAATTGTCCAAGTGTGGATTCTGCTGCTTCTGGGCGGTGAACTGAGGACTCTGCTGGCAGTCCCCATGTGATGTGGAGTTTACACTACTGGATTTGAATGCACCTCAGCTAATTGAGGCTGGAGTAATCCACAGGAAGCTGGGAAACAATCCAGTTCTGGGAAGTTCAGTAGCTTGGTGTGACAGGAACCCTGTGAGGGATGTGCAGAGTGCCAGCTTTCAGGATGCAGGGAATGCTTTCAGCTGGGATGATGGAAAGGAAAAAAAGTATTTTGCAGGTAACAGCAAAACTCCAAGTCTCTATATGGTTCCAGGTATGGAAACAGCAAAACTCAAAGTCTGGTTCCAGGTCTGGAAGCATTTGAACAGTCTCTGCTGCTCAAAATCCCAGCAAGCTTCCTTTGAAAAGCTGCTGATGAGTTCAGTTAGTTTTCAGTGCAGCTATTTAAAATGCTGTTACGCAGTGAAATGAGCTGAAATGAGCTCCCCTTCTGCTGCTCCTCAGCTGAGCTGCTGCAACACCCAGAATAGACATTTGGGACTTGAGGAAAACGAGGGGAAAAGCGGCTCTGCCTTAACATGCAGAGCTCTCTGCTGGAGGCCAGGTGTGCTTTTTAGCAACCAGAGAAACTCAGGCACTTGATAGACATCTCCTGAGGAGGGCTGGCTTCAGGGAGCTTTGCGGTGCAGTTTCCATTTAGTTTCCTTCTGAAAGGAGGAAATATTATACCATTAAACAACATTTGAAATTATATTACCAATATTCCTTTCTCCTTACAAATATTAGACCTGTGCTTACTGAAACCAGTTCTGTTAGAGGCTTCTCTATTCCTGAGTTTTACTTCTCCAGGGAAACCAGTACTTAAATTATGTGATGCCACTCTAAGTGCTGCTATTCCTGTGTCACTGGCACAGAGGGTTGGGTTAGTTTTAACTGTGCAGCTAACAGATTGTTAAATGCTTTTGTTGGTTCAAATGTACCTTTCAGTCATACGTCCTGTAGTAAAAGTCTGGGTAATCTTTTCTTTTTTTAAGGAACAGTAGTAATAGAAGAAGGGCTCTGGGAGGAAAAAGAGCAAATTAATGCCTAATAAGGTACTAAAATGGCTCTGGGAGGAGAAAAAGCATATTAATGCATAGTAAGTTATTAAATGAAAGGCAAAAAAATGACCAGTAGCTCATTTTAAAATATACTTTTATAGGTCCCAAGGTAAAAGATAAAAATCCCATGTGTTTTAAGCTGCTTATGGTGGGTCATCAGCTGGTACCTGTTCCCTGCTAGAGGCAGTGCTTTTTTTTTTTTTTTTTATGATCATTTCTCCAGGTAGGTTTCAGGAATAGAAAGAAAATTTATAAAATCCATGTGATATTGCCAAAGAAATTAGGACACGAGAATTTAAAACGTGGGAGCAGGCTGAGAGAGTGAACTGCTTGGATCCTGCTGAAGCAGAGTAATGCTTTCTTCCTGCTGTAGTCCTGATTGATGGAGAAGGGAAATCAAGGACGGGCCCGATGAAAGCGGGAGAGGGTATAATCCTGCAGCCCAGAGCACCTGCTGTTCCTGTCACGGAATTCTCGGTGATAACTGTCAAAGCTTTCTCTTGTACAGACTTTTGTTACCACACTTGTGCGTTGAGTTTAACCCACCCTTCTCTGTTGTGTTGTCCAGCGGCCCCTGCAGTCCTTTGGACAGGCAGCAAAGAGGTCCAAGGTACAGTAGCCCTGTGTTGGCATGCAGAGGGAGCCCTTCATGCTTGGGGAGCTTTGTTACTTTGTGGAAAGTGCCTTTAGTTTTATTTTCTGGCATCGTAGCTTTGTTTTATTCTGTTGGGTTTTTGTCGTGCCTAGTTGTCTGCTTTTGTGATTTGCCGTCATATTTTTAGTGGCTTTTTATTGTTATGGAGAGAAAACACTTTTCCCCAACTTTTTTATTTACTTTTCATTAGATGTGCTCTATTGTGCTGGTAGTGCCTTCAAAAGCTGCAATTGCTTGGGTGTTTTCATCCTAAAGGAATTATGTATTCCATTGAAAACATTAAAAATGCAGTTTTCAGCCATTTTGTTTTACATAAAATGAATGGGAAAATAACGGCTTATGGTGTATTTATATAACTTTTTATAAGCCATAGTTTTTAATTTTACATACTTTCCTTCAGTCAAACACAAAGTTAAAGTTAGTTCGGAGCCTTGCTGTATGTGAAGAGTATCCACCACCTCCCACAGCTGAAATATCACAGGACCTCCAGGTAAAAACCACGTTACTGAAGTTTCTGAAACAATTTCAAGTAACTTGTTCAAAAGAAAATCTATCGAGTGTTCTTTAAACATGTGGGCACCACCTGGGTTTAATTTTTTTTTTTTTTCATACAGCTCTAATAGAGGTGATCATGTCAGAGGAAGAATTTGCTGCTTTTATGTTTTGCTGACTCTTAGTGGTTGAATATCTGGGGGCAGAAAGAGGGGATTTGTCAGTTTAACTTTCCAGTCTTACAGTGCACTTGAGGGGCTCTTACCTTGCTCAAGTGCTGTCTGTAATCAGTAAGACAGAAACATTGTGATTAGTACGGAGCACAATTCATCAGCTTTTTGTATTTAGGAAACTGAAACAGTTGTAAATTCTGGTGGTGTAGCTGAATTCCTCCAGGTCAGTCACAGTTACCGGTGGCTCTGGAACACCTGCCTGAGGTGTGTCTGAAGACTAATGTATTAGGATGATGTAACACACCTAAAGAAGTTCCTACAGGCTGAACAAAATATGTAAAAATACTTGAGAGAATTTAAGCAAAGTCCAACTTACCTGAGTTGACCTTTATACCAGTTCTGTATCTTCAGAGCAAAATCCTATTACTGGCTTTACATTGTTGTATATGAATGAGGCCATCAAAGTGCTGCTGTTTTTTCACACCTGTCAAAATGAAATGATCCTTTGCTGTTACTGAGAAACTTCTAAACTCTCTTTTTGTGGAAACTCACTTTTGTTGAGAAGCAACCAGTAGAATAGCAGGTGTGAGGGGGTTTTGCTGGGGGAGTGGTTAACTCACTTCTGGGAAAGGACAGGCATTGAGAACTCATGTAGGTGTTTGTCAAGGTAATTAAAATTCTTTTGGGATTGAAGCACAAACTATCTAGGTTTGGGGTTTTTTTTTTCCTTGGGGAAAATAAAAAAAATAGTATTTTTGTAGGCCTTCAGTAGTATACCACAATTTGAAGAATTGAGTGGGGAAATTCAGAAACCAGGCCTGCTAATTTGATGAAAATCTAAGTCATAGATTGGTACAGGCTGCAAAGCAAGCGATTAAAAGCCAACAGAAAAGCTAATGCTATTTACAATGACTTACATCCCTGTTGCAATGTTTTGTGTAAGATAATAGACTTAAGGATGTAGTTGAGGCTGAATTGTTTAGTCTGAAGCAGTGGGGTTTAACTTTTTCAGTCACAGTAGCCAATTACAAGAAGACAGAACCCTGATTTGGTGGATGGTTCATCCAGAGTGTATTTCAAATATTAGGATTTTCCAGCCTCCAGCACTGTGCAGGACTATGCTGAGTGGTTTAAAATCAGACATTTGTAATAAGTGTTCTCTGCAGATGGCATTTGTCACCGAGTCCTCTGGGAATCTGTCCTTAGCTGTGCACTGCCAGGTGGTTGTGGAAAGGAATTATTGTGGTAGTAGGAGGGAGGTAAAGGCCTGTTCTGCAGAATGAATTGAATTGTGATAATGTAAAATGGTATAAAAGGAATCCATAAAGCAAATTGCCTGTTCAGAAACAGAATTAGATCTAGCTGTGAGTTTTCTTTGGAAGCAGTAATCTGGAGGAAATGGCTAATGAATCCCAATAGCTGTGCAAGTGATAGTGAGAACAAATTTAGTTCTTCCCTGTAGAGGGGAGAAGTGCTTGTTGGAGGGCTGGAATGGGAATTTGTTACAAGTTCTGATGCTGGAGTGCACGTCCTATGGGACACAAGTCTTCCGTGCCCTCTGTAACAACTCAGACAGGCAATTCCTTCACCCATTTTGCCTTGTTTCCCAAACAGGCTTCTGGGAGGCATGGAAGAGTCCTTCCATAAGCACCAATCAGCTGCTGCTTGCCTCAAGCCCCCCAGTCTCAAGCATTAGCTGTGCTGTGAAAGTACAAGCTTATACATTTATTTTAAGAGGAAGAACCTAACTGATACATTTGATCTTTTATCTTTGTAAATACAGTAACTATTCTCTTGCCATCCCTTGCCTGAAAATTGGGTTGTTCTGACTCTGTGCACTCCAGTAGGAAGTACAAGCAATGGCAAAGGATGATACATTTCATCATCCCTTTTTAAGGAAGGGCTGTTCTCATATGAATGACAGTTACTATTGTGGGTTACAAGTAAGTAAATCTTTAAATGAGTGACCTTTTTTACTTAGTAAAAGAAAACCAACCCAAAGGAGGGTGGGTGGGAGGAGAAGACAAGGGTCTGTTGTGTTAGTTTCTATTGATTGTGTAAATTCAGGGGGGTGGTAGCTTTGGAGATTGACGGTAAAAAGCCAAAACCCCGGAACACAGGGCTTTGGGAAATATTCCACAATGTTTCCTGATTCTCACCTTTTTTCCCAAATGTGTTAGGCTGGAAGAATTTTATCAGGTTTTCATGGTTTGGGGGCGGGGGGGTTGCTTTGCTTTATCTTGTTTAATCAAAATTTGGTGACAATATCCTCTGCTACAGTGAGGGCTTGGGATGGGTGATCTGAGTCTGCTCGGTCCCAATGCCAGCAGAGACCTGCTGCAAGCAGGATGGGATTAGGGGAGTTTTATAGGGGAAGAGAAGTTAAAAGACTTCTCGGCAGCTTTGCAGTCAAGTAGGTCATATTTAATTAGATGCTACAGTTTTTATAGCATGAAATCACAAGAAAGTGCCCTTTGGTGCACAGTTCTGGTGTATCACACTTTGAAGTAGAACTGGTGTAGTAGCAGAACTGGCTGTTCAGATGGTGATGCCTTTTTTAGCTCCTGTTGGGGAAAAAAGTATGAAAATGATTACTTGCTGAGATCCTTTGACTGAACCATTGCTGTGTGCATTGACTGGGGGTGAGTTTAGAACATGCACTCAATCGGTTTTCTAGTGAAGGAACATCAGACTATGTGACAATTTCCCTAATTTACTGGCGGTTTTGTAGAGTATTGTTGTAAAAGGGAGGATAACACATAGGTGGATGGTCAGGAATAATTTCTTAGTAAGTCAGAAACATGTTTGTTTTTCAAGTAACGGTTACATAGCTGCTGGGTGAACAGTGAATGGAATGCACTTTGGAGTGACAATAAACTGCTCACTTCAATTGTATTCGGCTTTATGAGGTAAGGAATGCTCAAAACTAGGAATGAATCCTGCAAGAGAGTTCCTTATTAGTACCTGTGACGGTATTTATCAGATGTGGTTATAGAGAATCTCACAAGCTGAGAAGTCTTCGCGCTGTGGTGCTGTATTGGGGTATTCGTGAATTCCTAAGATTAATTAGAACATTTAGTGTGGGGGAAATCTCTCAAAGGGAGAGGTGGTAAAACTGTCAGTGAACATTTTTTCCTTGTTGGAAGAAGTTGTTGCTCCGAAGCTGCAGATGGAAGGTGCTGTTTGATCCCCGTGGGATCTGTGCAGGGTTCCCATTGTTCTGCACGGGCAGGAGTGGCGCAGGGTGGACATGTGGAACAGGCTCCAGCCTTGGAGAATCCGGACTATATTTAACTCTGGCCAGATTCCAGGGGTGAGGTCAAGCCTGTGCAATGACACAGGAGGAGAGAAGCTCAGAGCAAGTGCCTGGATGTGGGGGAGAAAGGGTTTGAAGGAAAGTTTGCGTGGGAAAGGATTGGATGCAGGGCAGGAGAGGGATGGGCAAGAAGGGACGAGGGGCAGGATCTTCGGTTTGGGAAGGGTCGGATGTCCTCGGGAAGGGGAGGTGACAGCATCCACGCATCTGGGGGAGCAGAACTGGCATTTGAGGGAGTTCAGAGGTAACAGGGGAGTCTGACAGGACTTTGCCAGTCCTGCTCTTGGAGTCACTCAGACACGGAGTCTCCATCGCTCCAAACCTCCCCCGGCTTTGCTGTCTGAAGGATGGCAGCCCTTCACTGAGTGTCCTGGGAAAGAGTAAAGCAGGAAGAACAAACTGCAGTCTTTCACTGCTCGGGGAACCATTGTGTCACTAGTTTCAAAGGGAAACTTTTTGCTGTGTTTGAGAAACAGGTTTTATGATTGTTCATCTGCTTGTATAAAACCAGGGGGTTTGAGATGATTGCACACAAAGCTCTTCTTTCAAAATACACAGGAAGTTAAGGATCTAAGCTTTGTTGACAGGTTTGCAAATTTTGCCTTGATATGTTGTACTGGAAATATTTCCCCTTTTTTTTGTGGATCTGGAAATGCTGGTCTGTCTTGGATTGAAACTTTTTTTTTATTATTTATTTCTTGGTATAAACCAAATCGAAACTTGAGACAAGCTTTCGTAGTAAAAACAGTGAATGAGGGGAAAAGCATTGTGGATGATGCATTACTGAAATATAGAAGCTGTATAAAATTTATACATCTGTAAAACTGGAATCTTTTCTTATGTGTATGAAGTAAGATAGTTTATATTCATTTTGCACTAGCATTCAGGGCCTGAAAGTGTGTGTAAATCTAAAAAGTGTGTGGTCCTTTCTCTGCCTTTTCTGTACTTTTTGTTTTACTAACAAATAATTTCATTGTATGGTGACACAGAGCACATGAGGGATTGAAAAGAATTTGAAGACAATTTTTTTTTTTTTGTTACTTGGTTATTTTGCAGGTAATATAGTACAGAGCAGTTCTTCTGCAGGTATTGCTTGAAATGGTTTGTGTGGTGACTGGTTTTTACTTTTGACAGGAGAAAATTCAGATCCAGTTGTCACAGTCCTTTGAAAAAGAAGAAAAACCTGCAAAAGATGAATCAGAAAAGGAAAAACCCAGTGATAAACTGTCCAGAAAAATGTTATCAAGAGGTTTGCTATCTGTCATTGTCCTTTTAAATGTACTGTGTAGATAAAGAACATACGAAAATGCAGTTCTGCTTCCACATCTGCATTGCAGAAACATTGCTTTTTTTTGTTTGTTTGGGCGTTTTTTTGTAAAAATGAAGCAAAGAGATCAGACCCCTTTGAGGGAGAAGGAGCTGGTCCCAGAGGACACGGTGCTTTCAAGGCTCCATCAAACACATGCAATCCAGCAAACGCTTTTCCTGTCTCCTGCCTGGCTGTGCAGACCAGCAGAGAAGCTGTTGTGTTGCCTCAGTTGTGTCCAAGTGTTCCTTGGAAAACTGACTTGAGCAGTCAGTGCAAACTCCTGTCTTACTCCTAGACTTTGCTACGGGACTTGTGAAACCTAAGTGGGAGTGGCACAGCCACCTTTGTATAGTTCCTGAGCTTCATTCAACAGAAGTCGATGTCCTCGTTTGTTTATTTTACTTCCGAGAGTATCAGAATTTTTTTTTACAAAGTTTTGGATTAAGGGTGGAACTACCTAAGTAAAAAGGACAAGTATTGTGTTTCCACTTAGATATTATTGCACTCTGGATTGAAGATCTAGTCTATCTGCTGAAAATCTTTGGGGTTTAGTCTGAAAGAGAGCTAAGTGTCTTAGATCACTGTATCTTACATCACACATTGTAAAGAAAATACCTTTAAAGACAGACTTCTCTTTGGGATAGGGGGCACTTGTCCACCTTGTGTCCTGCAATTCCACGTGGCCTTCCTCATGTGCCATATCAGTGCAGCTTGTCCCAGCTGGCAGCCAAGTATTACTGAAATAAAAAGCACTGGGATGGAGAACTTGACCTGCATTTATAAATCTCAGTCTTTGAAATGGTGCCTTGAAAAACGCACGAATACCCCCCCAGGTGATGAGGAGGAGTTGAGAGCAAAGTGACAAAATGCCTGTGGTAGAGCTGCTCTAAATTCAACCAGTATCTCTTCTGGAGGTTTATTACTTCCCAGTATAGGATGTGCTAAAAGAGAAAATTATGGAATTTAAGCATCAGTCTTCTAGTAATTATAACTAAATCAGTGCTCAGTTGCAAATTAAGAAAATTAAAATAAATAATCATTGAATCTCAAAGTTATTTTACCAGGCATGGCTTTTTTTTTTCCCTTCCCCTCCTCAGAATCAAGAGTAATCCCAAACCATAACTGCTCAGACTGGGACCTAAGCATAAGTTTGAGTTGTGCCTAACTAAGCTGGGACTAGGTTAACACAGAAGTAGTTCTTGGAAGAAATCTAGTTCCAAAAATACTGTTAAAACATCTGTTGGTTTGAATTCTAGTACCTGGAACTCAAAGGTGCTCATGTAAGGGAAGATTTGGTGTTAAATCATTTCTTCCAGGGGCAGATTTTAGAGGATAGCGTGTAACTTTGGTCACTTTCTGTCACTGAAACCTGAGAGGAAGGTTGTGAGATTCCTTTTTGAAAACATCTAAACGTGACATTGTGAAAACAAAGCCCAACAAAACAAGGATTTTTAGTGATATAAACCAACACTTTCTGAAGGTTAAACTGTCACATTCTGAATTGCAGTATTTCTTTGGGCAACATCCAGTAATTCTGGAGATTGGCTGCTGCTGGTCCCCAGGTGTGAACACACCAGGACAGTGTAGGATATTGAGGGAATGTGGAAGGCTGGTGGAAATCAGGAGTATCAGAATGATCTCGTGCCACAGATCCACAGATCCACAGCCACTTGTTAAGAGATTGGTGGTGTCACTGAAGCTTTTGCTTCCCTATTACATTGGAATCAGGGGATTGTGGGTGGAAGTGTTTAATTTTGGGAATAATGTGCTTAACAGTTACATAGTATTGATCCAAATATGTATTATGTTCAGCAGTAATTTGAAAAAAGTAGTATTAGTGTTTCTTCAGAGTGTAATTTTGCTCTCTTCCCCCTCATCCTTAGATTCCAGCCAAGAATATACAGATTCCACTGGTATAGATCTTCACGAATTCTTAGTAAATACATTAAAAAACAATCCCAGGTAAGAATCAGTAAAGCCAACTTTCTTCATGTTTTTCTTTCTTCTTGTTTCCTGAGGTGTCACACTACCTGGTTTTTGTTTGTGGTTTTATTTTTTCCCCTCTCACATGTCTAACACCACATGTCAATTGTTCAGGAAGAGGTTTTGTTGCACAGGCCAACTCAAACACCAATCCATGGTAATTAGGGTGTTTTTTGAGCACAGGTTCAGGACATTGAAATATGCTTTTTATGTTTAATATGCAGATGATGTGTTCAGTCTGTGTGCAGCTCTCTCCCTGAAGGGACTCTAATGCAGTGTCTCTGGAACTTGTACTCTCTAAGCACCCGCTTGTTTGAGACCAAACTGCCTTCTCTGACTCTAATCTGTCTTGCACTGAGTTTGTAGATAAAGGCATTGTTTTTTAAGCTGTACTATATAACTATAGTTAGAGATCTTCACTCTGCACATCAGAAACCAAATCTGACCTCATCAGGTCCACCTCTTGTTAGCAACAGAATTGACCTGGCTCTGTGTTGAGGTTTGTGTCACAGGCTGCCTTGTTTGTCCTTCCCCTCAGTGGGGTTTTGTACTGGGTTTGTAGCTGTACAAGGCCAGAGATTAACTGGGTGCAATTGTGCTCTGGCACAAAAGCTGTTTCACTGCTCTTTGTTATTCAGTTGTATTATAGTCAGGAATCCCAATTCTAATTTATTGGGATTCCATTTCATTGGCAAAAATTTTTAAAGTGAGCCATAATAATGGGCCGAAACCATAGTCCTGTAGAGTAAAATTAGAAAGACAGACCTCTGTGAGACTCTTAGGTGGTTCCTATTAGAAGTCATAAAGCATCCCAGGGGAAATATGGGGCTGCACGTGTAGATCTCCGTGGGTTTACATGCAGAGTGACTGGGAAGCTTAGTTCTGTGGTGTGCCCAGATTGTGAACTGTGCAGCAGTGTATTCCATTGCCTGTTACTGGTTCAGGAGAACCAGCATAAGCAGTGCCAAGAACAGTGTTCATCTCTACCACCTTTGCATTTTCAATCCCTTCATGACATTGCTCCATGTGCCACCTTTAACCCCCTGGTTGTTGGTGTTATGCCTCCCATTCCCAGAGCCCTGTCACTGTGTCTCAGGGATCCCAGGATGTGCTCCCAATCCAAGGGCCAGCTGAGGCCTCTGCAAATCTCACTGCCCACACAAACCAGCCTGGGCACTGCTTCTCCTCCTGAAGCCTGTTTTCTCAAGGACTGTGCTCTCTGTTGAGCCTCCTGGGCAGAGACTTCTTGGAGGGTCTTTGTGCTCTGATTTCTGAGTTGAGAACAGCACGTTTCACTAGGCAGGCTCAGGACAATATAGCTTAGCAAAAAAAGAATACTTTGTCCTGAAAATGCTGCATTTGACACCTGGTGGTCCTGTTTACAGTCTGCCATCACCCCTTGATCACAGCTCTGACCTGTGTATTCCTAAGATGAGTACAACCACAGTTATTGGAGTGTCTCATATGTGAGTTGCTGTGTTTTTATTTTCAGGGACAGAATGATGCTGCTGAAATTAGAACAGGAAATTTTAGATTTCATTGGTAATAATGAGTAAGTACTGTACTCTCATAGGAAAAAAGAATTCAAGAGTGTTCCTGTTTATTTAATAAAGCTACTATTCCTTTCTTCCAGAGTTCCAAGAAAAAAGTTTCCCCCAATGACATCTTACCATAGAATGCTGTTGCACAGGGTAGCTGCTTACTTTGGATTAGAGCACAACGTGGACCAGAGTGGGAAGTCAGTCATAGTAAATAAAACTAGCAATACAAGAATGTAAGTGCAAAAGTCTTGAAAAAACCATTTTGATGCATAGATCTGACACTTGGGATATCTGATGCAGTGGTGCTGGAGGAGGTGGGGTTTGTCTCCTCATTGGGAACAGGCACCAAGGAGAGGTGGTTGTGAGATCTTTACTGTTCATGTTCCAGTGCTGTGTAATAATGTCATTTGTTTCATGTTTAACTCTTCTGGAGAACAAGGGATGTTACCTCTAAGTTAGGAATTTTTGCTGCTTTTCTGGCAGACGTGCGTTGCTAACTTTGTTCCCGTGAGATACGAATTTATATCAACTGTTTATTTGTTTAAAGATTTACACCAGTGAAGTGTACAAAGTACATTCTTTGTTTCTTTTGGAAAGCAGAACCAGCCTTATCTTAGAACGGGGTCATTTCTGATTTGGTGAAGGGAGAGGACAAGACTTGCACAACTTTGGCTTTTGTACTGTAAAATTCTTTGGGGAAAATTCAGGTGTTGAAGTTCTTTATCTTTTGGAATAAAGTTGCTTACGGATCTCGCATGGCCTTACAGATAAACACAGCAGGGAGGACAGACAGCAGTGGAAGTGTCAACCAGGTTAACAAGCCATGGCATGGTGCTTTTCTGTGGGGGCTGGGGTGTTCTTGGAGAACCCCCTAGGAAAATCCATATTGCAAAAAAGGGGAGCACTGGGACTACAGCAACCTCAAAACCCGGGTGGAATTGAGGTTTTCATTCAAAGGACCCAGCTGTTCTCTCTGTCCTCTGCACTTGCTCTGTCTCCTCGTTCTCTCTCAGAAAGACAAAAGTCTAATGTGTTGACATATTTATGCCACCTAGTTTCTAGTTTTAACTTAAAGAATTTGCCTGACACTGTTTTTTGTGGCTTTGAACATGAAAACAGGAGTTGACAGTGCCTCCGTCCTAATCCCAGTCTCTTCGTACACTTTCTGTAGCTTTGGGAGAAAAAAAAAAACCTAATCATGCAGCCTAGTTTTACGGTCAGTAGAACTGAAATGATATGCCACGATGAAATTTCACTGAAGTAGACAGTTTCTCCTCAGAATTTTGTAGAAAAATATCTAGAAAAATATCTATGAGTACTTACGTTACTTATGTATGTGTTTCCTTTGGCTGTACATTCTATATCTAAACTGACTTAGAAAGCCAGGCATTTCTAATTTGTTACCTTTGCATCTACTAGCATCTCTAGACTGAATCTTCAATTGTGGAATAAGAACCAAAAAAGATTATTTCATTTTTATAGCCTTTTAGTCCACATTTAAATAGCTGATCACCTCTGGAAGCCCCTGTAGGTGTAGCTACTAATTAGCAGGCATTTCATCTAACCTGCAGACCTAAGGATTCTTGATGTTTTCAACATTCTTATTTTAAATCTCTTTGGATATAAAATAAGAATTTAGCAAGAAAACCTTGGAGATGTGCTCCATGTGGAATAAAGCCCAACTTACCTTTTCCTCATAGGCAGGTCCCGGCTCCATCGCCGCTCAGTGATGTTTCTGACATCAACCACCCAGTGCTCACTGGGACGACTCAGTGGAGTGGGAGTTGGTGATTGCAGGGCAGTAAATTCAGAGACCTTTAAAAGAAAGAGGTAAGACAGTCTAAAGGTTCTCTGAAATGCCTGCTAATTATGCCTGGGCAGCCAGTAACTAGTAGGTAGGGCTGGCTGCTCTGTAGAAAAAGCTCTCCTCACTCTACCCAGGTGTCCTTGGTAATGAATAAATAATAGAAACAGAGAAGAGTGTACGTTTGTTTCGTCTTCTATTGGGCAAATATTTCCTGATTGTCTGAGCTCTTCTCTTATGACAGCAGAAATTTTATTGTCCAGGAAACTTGCTATCTCTTTTTAATAACAAGAGTTTGCAAAATATCGCCTTTTCTTTCACGAAGTAGATAAAATACTGAAGCAATATGTATAAGCTGTTACTTCACCCTCTCCCTATAATCGTGTGAAGCTCTTGCTTGCCTGCATTGTACTGTTCTTCTCTTCCTTATCTCTACTTAAATGTGTTTTAGACGTTTCTAAGTTTCAGGGCTCTCTCCTCTATCTTGTCTTCTGTTTTCCCTTGCAATGAACTCTGAGGTATTGCAGCTCTAGCAGCAAACACTTGTCTGCACTTCCATGCATGCCCAATCTCCATTGCATGGCACCAGTCGGGATTCCAGAGCACTTCTGATTCCCTAAGGGCATGTGGTTTGCTTGCCACCTTATCAGCAAAAGCTTTGAAGGAGGAAGAGGTTTTTAAAAGCAGGTTTGTTATGCTTCAGGAGCAGGACTTGCCAGGGGTGCACCTCATCTTTTCCATTGCCTGGACAGCCCAAATCTGTGACTTCAGTTAGAATATTACGTATATTTAACATTAGTCTTGAGTATATTTCGGTTTGCTCCACTTTGTCCGGTATATGTTTACAAAACCACACATCTTTTCTTTGTGACACCTCTTCCCAGACCTGACCAAAAGTTTTGTGAGCACATAAAGGACGAGAAGAGCGATGACTTCCAGAAGCGGTACATCCTTAAAAGAGATAACTCAAGTTTAGACAAAGATGACAACCAGGTAAAAGGCACAGCTTATTTCCTTCCCCTCGCTCTATTTGACTGTATCCATACTGTTTTCCTGTAGAAGTTGACACTGTATCACTTACTTTAGATGAGGATACGATTAAAAGATGACAGAAGAAGTAAATCCATAGAAGAACGTGAGGAAGAATATCAAAGAGCTAGAGAAAGAATATTTGCACAAGATGTACGTATCAAAGAAAACCTTTCAGTGTGTTCTGTGAGTACTTCACACACATACGTGCTCATGTGGGTTTGTTAAAGGATACTTTTTTCCAGGAAACTTTCTGTTTCCAAAGGGGATCGAGCAGATAAGAATCATTAGTGTGCTCTTAGTGAGTTTTAAATTACATGGAAGTTACTAAGAAATCTTGTTTTCCCTAATCACTGCTATGTGAAACCCAAGAGACCTTCAAGAACTATTTTGATGTGTTCTCTGGCACCACCTCCTTCAATGCACTTCCCCCTTTTGCATTGTTTTGCCCCCTTACTGCAATTTAAATTCCAGAGTTCTGCTACTGCAATCAGTTCAGTTCTTGCTCAGAGCAATAATTAAAGAAGGTAAAAAACAAGCAAAAAATCCCCCAAACCCCCTTCTCACTTGTATCTGTAGCAATCACATTTTAAGTGGTCACAGTAAAACCATTTCAGGTCCCCTACGTGAAATTTCAGTCAGGAATCTCCAGTCTAATCCCTGACTGGAGATACCCAGCACGACAACCTTGTAAGCTGCAATTCAATTGCAAGGAGAGATTATATTGACTAAAACAGAACAGATACGTCTTAAAAAATGTGTTACTTTTAATAATCCACATTTTCTGGCATTTATCTGGAGCTCTTGCACATCCAAACCCACATTCTTGTTCTGAAGAGAGGGCAATGAGCTCTGAGAGGCTAATTTATTTCTTTTTGTTCACCTTAGCTACAAACAAAAAGAGTGGGCTTTTGGATATAAAATTACCTTTTCCTTAGACATATTAATTTACCATGTATATATAATTTACCACTTACCATAGGAGGGGTTCTAGATGCCATTCATATTAATTTCTGCGCTTCTTTGCCCCTCAGTCCCTGTGTTCCCAAGAGAATTATTTCACTGACAAAAGGTAAGAAAGTTTGCCGTTTAATTCTGTTTTGTTTTCCTATTTTCTTAATAAATATTAAGCTGTCTTATTAAAATGTCAACAGAATCCAGGAGGAAGAAGCTAATAGTACACAGCAAAGACGACAGATACTTAGGTATTTGATGCTTTCTTTAAACCAATAAACCCCCCCAGTGTTCTGCACTCATTTCACCTTTCCTTTCTTGGTTTTCTTTCTTTTTTTTTTTTCTTTTCTTTTCCCTTATTCTGCAACTGGTGCTAAAAGCTGAGTTTATAACTTGCAGGATCAATAAGGAGACATCAGGGAGATCAGCCAACAGCCACCAGAGCAGCACCGAGAACGAGCTGAAGTGCTGCGAGCCCCGGCCCTGGAGCAGCACCGACTCCGACAGCTCCCTGCGCAACCTGAAGCCGGCGGTGACCAAAGCCAGCAGCTTCAGTGGCATCTCAGTGCTCACCAGGGGAGACAGCTCTGGCAGCAGCAAGAGCATGGGCAGGCTGTCCAAGACAGGTACAACAAAGTCCGTACAAATCCATGGCTCTGGGGGGGTTGGATCCACTCGGGAAGCAGAGTTTTCAGGTGCGTTGTGGGTGGCTTGAAGCCGAGTGCATTTCATCTCGTGCAGAGGGCTGGAGAACACTGATCACCCCGAATTCCTGTGTGTAAAACTCTGCACTTCCAGTGGGGCAAAGCTGCACTGTGCAGCCTTAGGAAACTGCACTGCTCTGCTACTAGCTCAGATAAAACAGCATGAAAGCCTAGGAATTGGTAGTTATATTTATTGTGTTATCTTTCCTTTGTTAAATTTCAATGAATATGGTTAAAATGCCTATTCCATTTTTAGATAGCTGAGAAATGAGGTCAGTGTAACGAAGTGTACTGTTTAATTTTAAGGTTCAGAAATGTTAGGCAAAAAAAAACTCCTAAGAGTCTGGGTTTCAGAGATCTGTCAACTTGCAATTCATGTGAAAACAAAATCTCAGAAAATATGGATATGAATCTTCTGTGGGTCAAAAATGAAATGTAGTAAATACTTGTATTCCGAATGCCAACATCATTTGGTCTGATCTTCAATCTGGTTGTGGAGAATTTTTAAGGCTTCTAATGTGTGTATGGGTCACTGATGAACTGCTTCAGAATTTGAAATAGAACTGTAAAAAATCAGAATATAATTGCATGCCTTAATAATGTTGGCTTTGATGTTATATATAAAATTTGTTTCTGATAAGGATCTGTTCAAATTTTTTTGCTTTCCCTTAAACCACCACTACCTTTTAGGTATATTGCCACACTGCTCTATGTTCATGCAGTGAAACAGTTACAGGTTAATCCATTGTATGTTTGTAGAAATTTAGATTTCAAGTTACCTCTGCATGTGCTGTAAAGCTGTGCCATCACATGGAGTTATTTCATTTAGCAGTGCAGTTAATGGTATTTGGCACAGCTTGAAAAGAAACTGTAGCCTGACAGTACATATAAAATACATTCTTAGAAATACTTTTTGCCTAAATTTCAATAAGAAAAATGGGATTCTTAAAAATTTGCTGGAAACTTTATTTTGGCATTCTGAGAACATTCCAGGTTAGGAATGCCTGCCAGGATGGTTGCTGCTTCACAAAAGTTCCAGGTTGTGGTGATTTGGCACGTGTTGAGCTGGGGTTGATTTGTTCATTTGGATCAAGGATGTCATTGCCTTTGGTTCCAATGGCTTTGGCCTGAGTTCTCTACATAAATCTAGAAGGGGAAACTAATCCAATCAAAGTAACTCTGGTCAGGGGAGGATGGTTTGACAGAGCTGGGATGTGCTGTTTTGCCCAGTTTACAATTAATACCTTTGATTTTCGCTTCATTCAGCAATAGAAAGAGTCCAAGAGTATCAGCCAATGCTTCAAGCTGTGCTCTCTTCATCAGCACAAGTAGAGGGGCTACAATTTTATGAAGGACTGCAAAGCAACTTCAAACAGTAGAGAAATTCCATCAGAGTGCTTTGAGTCTTCCTTTCTCTTCTAGATTGTATAGAGGCTGCTAATGAGGAGTTCTTTAATTTAAACAACTATATTCTGTTTGCAAGTACTGCAAGTATCATACACTTGTTATGAAGCCTTTGCTAAACTGTATACCTTGAGCTCTAGGTGTACAGTGATCTGGGAACAGCAGTTCCACAGATCTCTCCATATTGGACTTTTGGAATATTGCTTTTAGCTGCATGCTTAGGCTTTCAGGAAGCTCAGGGTCTGGTTCTCCACTGCCTTGCAATGTTTCTAGTCATTCACAGCTGTAAAATGATTATTGCTTTCAATTGGCTATTTGATACTCCTTTGGAAATTTGAATTGTTTCATAAAGCCAGGCTAAAACTCCCATATTACACTCGTGGTTTCTAGATGTGTTTGTGATTTCAGTCTGAAAATAGTCAGAGGAGGAAAAATATAGTTTTGTGGTTTTTAGTGTTCTGCAAATTGTCCAAGAGGTGAGTCAGAGAAGATCTCTGACACCAGTGGTAAAAAGCAGCTGGTCCTTGCTTGCCTGCAGGATCCTGTGTGTGTGCAGAGCACGTGGATTTAGCCGGTGTATCCACAGGGACCCACTGGATCTGCACTGCCCCTGACTGCATAGGTGCAGCAGCTGTGTGTCCATCTCCTCAGTGTGTCCCATCCACACATGTGCATCCATCATTCTGGAGTGGTGACCAATTCGTTACAGGAAATCTGGATGTACAAACACATTTTCTGACCACATCACCACTTCTAGATATGAAAGCCTCCCTTAGCAGTGCAAAGCAGTGCTGAACTGACCCTTGGGGCACAGAAGGGACCTTGTAATGTGTTTCAGGGGAGATGAAGGGGGAGTTCATTGAAAAGGCTGCTGTTGAATCATGTGTTTAATGCTGAGCTTGTAAGTGCTTACCCTTACAGTGTATATTTTAAGTGAGCATGATGTTTCTGTCTGTAGGTAAAACCCTTTCTCGTTACTCCTTTCCCAGGTTCAGAGTCTTCTAGTAGTGTAGGGTCCTCCACGGGTTCTCTTTCCCACACCCAGCAACCTGTCCCCGTGCCAGCTCTAAGCCAGCCCTCTCCTGGCACTCCTGCCGTCTATCCAGCTGCCAGCACTAGTAACTCTCTTTCCTTTGATGGTGGCATGAGTGGCCAAGTGGCACCTGCTGGCAGTAGCTTCTTTCTGCTTCCCTTGGAAGCGGCGGGCATCCCGCCGGGCAGCGTGCTGGTCAACCCCCAAACAGGTTGGTAGCGCTCGGGGGGTCTGTCACACTGACAACTGGGGACATGCACGAGTGTTTGCCAAGACTCACCCTCACTGTTGTCCTGTGTCCTTTCTTTTCCTCTCCATTTTTTTTTTTTCCTGTGGTTGTGTTCATCCAGTGCACTTGATTTGCCAAGAAAGCATGACTGTGGGGTCAGAGGGGTAGGGAAACTCCCGTGATTTTCTCTAGGAGAGTTTTAACTGATACGTGACATTTTAACGAGCGACTTGCACAAAATGTGAAAATCCTATGATTTATTATCCAGAACACAGAATAACTTAAATTATTGTTTCGGCTCTTTTCAGGAGAGGGAAAAGTCTGTTTCAGTGAGGAGAGAGAGCCTGAGAAAGGATTCACATTGACTGGCAAGGATTTATCATCCTTCGTTTCTTTTGTCGCTACATATTCTTGTGTCCCTGTGCTCATGGCTCTGATTAAATACAAGTGAGAGGGAGAACCATGAGCTGACCTGCTATTTCTAAACTTCTGTTGTTGGTTTAAAACAGGATTAAATCAATGTTGGTGTAATTGGCCGATCCTGATATCTTTAGTAAGCAGTGGGAAATGGATGCTCCATAACGTAGGTGCAAGGAGATATGTGACTACTTGTCTGGATGAAATGAGGAGTTAGAATTCTCCAGGCAAACTTTTACTTTATTGTAGAAATTAGGGAAAGCTTGAAAATGTTAATTTACCTTCTATGTAAAACATCATAATTTTGGGAAATTATTGTATTTTAATTTTAGTTTAATGATTTGTTTTCATGGCAGAAAAGAAAATGCCTCAGGATATGTTTACCATCATCCTGTAGATGGACTTTATTAATAATGTTTGAATGTAACTGCACATGATGTTTCAAACTAAATGTTTCTGATTGGGGTTGTTAAGATGATCAGTTAGTAAGTAATCTCTGTAACTAGAAGATTTAACATAGAAATAGATAAATTTCTCTTTAATACGAATCAATTTCTTAACATTTGGTTACAAATGAGTTGCTGTAGGACCTAATTTTCATAGATAGCCATTGGATTTGTCATCTCAGAGCTGAGTTCATTAATAGTCTTTTATAATTATGGTAACGTCTAATGAGCGTCTAATAGAAGGTAAAGTGCACTTTAAGAACAAGGAACATTTAGGTGCAGATAAACTTGGATTTGTGGTGTACTGGAATCACTGTATTTTGTACTTGTTCCTTGGCTTTAATGTTCCAAATGAGAGCTGGAGTTAACAAACACGGGCTGGTTTCTCAGCGTTTCTGACAGAGCATCCCATGGCCTGGGTCAGCAGAGTCATTCTGCTCTTGAGTTGAAGAGGGTAATTAGGAAAAGACAGCTCGTACTCAGCCACTCCAAAGAACAAGTTCAGCTCTGGTGGTGAGCAGAAAGTGATAGGAGCAAATAGGCAAATCTGCCTCCCTGTTTCTGTGAACATTCGCTATCCTTGAGCGTTACAGAGAAACCTGTGAAGCTGTATTGAATCTCCCCTGGTCACCTGCAGTCCAGCTGCATGACGTGTAGCTTGTTTTTGTGAGCCTGTTCATGCTCCCTGCTTGTCTCTTCCCTTAATTCCTCAATTCTGTTTTCAGTAACTGTTACATTTTTTTTTGGCCAGTTGCATTTAAATGTAATGGGACCAAGCAGCCTGGACGAGCACTAGTCTGCTTTGACAGGACCATGGCTAGGGGGCAAAGGCTTTACTTAATCTCAGCTTTTACACTTCTGGAAAGAATCTCAGACAAGAAAATATTTATATCAGAGGAGAGAGAAATCCACATCAGTATTTGGGCCTTAAGCATCAAAATAAGCCAATGCAGGATGTGTCATGAAGCAGGTAGACACAGGTCCTCACAGCCAGGCTGTTGTTCCTTCCATTTTTTGTGGGTTTTTTTCCCAACTCAGGCACAAAATTAAATCACTGTTTGTCTATAGTTTACTTTTAAGAAGTTTATTTTTCAATTCTTTTTCAGTAGCCCACTGCTGTAACACTGAAGTTGCAAATTATTAAATAGGAGACTAATACTACTTTATTTATTTTGAAAGCTAAAAGCCAATTCATCTAAGAATAGGGAAAGAGAGTCCTTTAACAATAATCTCATTAGCAGTCATGGGAATACCAGGGCAGCTTTTGCTTTATATATTTTTTAAAAAATATTTGCCTTTAAGCTCTCCTGTGTTCTGATTGGTGTTCAAATTGATTAAGGAAAATTCATTTTTAAAAGGTCCTTAAAATAGTATTTTTTAGTAGGGTTTTCCATTATTACTCCTGTCCTTTTCCATCCACTTGATTAAAAATCAGGTTTCAAGACAAGCAGGATACAGCAAATATTTATGTGTTCACTAAGTAAAGACTGGGGTATCTTTGTTTAGCTTAAATGTTTTGGTTTTTCACTGCATGTAGTCATTGCTATTATGAACGTGGTCGTGGGGATTTGGCATAAACCTGTCATATAAAACAGCATGACTTCACTTATTCTTAATAAAATTCTATTATTTCATCTATTTTTGTAAATATATTTGTGTGTTTTCTCCAAGCTCAGATGGTACAACCGGTTGTTTGTTCTCTTCCACCTTTCCCAGGGCAGCCATTCCTGAATCCAGATGGCACTCCAGTTGTGTACAATCCTCCTATGCCTCAGCAGCCTGTTAGGACCCAAGTGCCTGGACCTCCACAACAGCCACCTCTTCCCACCCCAGCTCAGCAACAGCCCCCGGCAAACCCCGTCCTCTCACAGGTGCACATGGCACATCCGAGGGGTGGGGATGGAAAGGGAGCAGGAACAGGGCTCTGCCTCCACCCCCTGTGTCTGGGCGGGAGAAGGGAAGGTTTCCCTCCTTTCCACAGCACCTACTTCAGGCACCAAGCTCCTGGCCGTAGTCTCCTGTCGTAATTTCAGATGACTTTCAAATATTATCTGAAAGTTATTTGTAGAACTTCATCTAAACCTTTACCTTTGTTCGTTTTCCCTGTTTAAAGCTTCTGTTCAGATACCTGTGTATCCTTTCCAGAAAGGCTCATTTGTACTCTGTCTGGTTCATAGAAGTGTGTCTGTGGTATTTGCTGTTTTCTTCACAAATCCTTTACTAATTCTCTCATTTTCTTCTCAATGGATGCTGGACTGGAACCTGCCTGAAATACCATCAGCAAGGACAACCCTTCAAATACCACAGTCTAGAGAAAATATTTTAGTGCTGTTGAATAAATGAAAGTAATATGTTTGAATCTGTGGTTAGCAGTAAATTCATTCTGCCTTCAGATGCTTTGGAAGGACTTGTATTTAAAATGTGTATGTAGTTTTTAATCTATAATTTAAAAAAAAAAATCTCTCTGAAGGAAACAGTAAATGTTAAATAGAAGCAATTTGCTGACATAGCTAATATAATGTATAGCAAATAAATCACATATATTTCTTCTTGGAGACTGAACTATTCAAAGTTACTTCTGTTTTAATTCCATGCAGTCTAGAGCTTTAAAAAAAAAAAGTACTGTCCATTCTGTTTCTGGTAGAGGAGTGCGATTCTTTTCCAGAGCGTAGTTGCTTCTTCTGTTACAAGAGACTTGTTTTCACTCCTGTTTCTCTGCTGTTAACCTTGTTTGTAAACCTGTTATCTCCGCAGCCTCTGCGGGCTCTGCAGCCTTCCCAGCCTGTCCAGTACTCCGCAGTGTCCTTCCCACCCCCGCTCCTGCCAGCCTCCTCCACACAGCAATACTCTGTGGTACTGCATCTTCTCTTCTCTGCCCGCCCTTAGGTTAATCTTTAGTGGCTGCTCACCTTGGCCTGGGTGTCTGTGAGGGGGGTTGACACCAGGTAATGACTGGCTTCCCAACCACAGTGATGTGTCACCTGGGATCCCCACGAGTGAGCAGTTCAAGTTCAGCAGCAATATCTGTAATTGAGGCTGTATCTGGTTATCTCTCTATTTAGAGATCTATTATTTCCCTTTATAAGGGAAGTTTTTCAGTGCTTTGTTAGCCAGTCAGTACCTTTTTATGTCTCTGGATTAACCGCTTTGCATTGTTTCTTCTTGTTTGTTTCTCTGCTCTTCCTTCTGCTGAACCTTGATACATTTTGAGGGATCAGCTGCTCTGTCTTTTTGAGGTTGTCTTTTTGTAGCCTTTTTGCCAAAACTCTTAGCACTCCCACTTTACTAATATCCCTTGTTTAATAAGTAGAAGCTGGAAATGAAATATCTTAGTCTTAAAAAAATAAAGGGGGTGGAACCAACCCCTCCCTTCCCAAATTGAAACTGAAATTTAATAAAGGAGAGTTGTTACCCAGGGCAGAATCTGAACTAGAGTCCAGGTGGAAAATTAGAGCTTCCCAACTCCCCAGACTGCTCTGATACTCCGTGTACATGTTTGTGTTGGGTTTCTGTGGCAAGGATTTGGCAGCAGGGGATGCAGGAGTGGGAGCTGTCCCCACGTGGGACAGAGCCAATTCCTGAAGGGCTGCAACCTGTGGGAAGAACCCACACTGAGGAAGTCCATGAGAAATGGTATCCTGTGAGTGGGACCCCACACTGGAACAGAGGAAGACTGTGAAGAGCAGTAGAGACATGGTTGGGAACCAGTCAGAAACCCCATTCCCCCATCCCTGTGGTACTTGGAGGACGAGGTAGAAGATCTAGGAGTGAAGCTGAGCTGAGCCTGGGAAGAAGCAGGAGATTGTGGGAAGCTGCTTTTAGTTCTGTTTTAATTTCTTACTATCCTACTCTATTGTTAATTGGCATAACAGAAATTAATCTTCCCCAAGTCGGGTGTGTTTTGTCTGTCATGGTAATTGGTGAAGGATCTCCCTCTCATTTTCTTGATCCATAAGCTTTTCATCTGATTTTCTCCCCCTATATTGCTGGGGATGAGAGAGAGGAGTGATAGAGTGCTTTGGGTGGGCACCAAGGAGCCAGCCAGGGTTAACTCACCCCAGTGTTGTACAGTAGCTAATTTAGTATGTACTCAGAGCTTTTGTTATTATTGTCACCCTTAATCAGAAATGTCTTTAATAGTAAATACAGATTTAGCTGAATTCAATAGCCTGCATACACTTAGAACTCTATTGTAGCCATTAGCAGCACATTTGGAATACAATTCTAAAAGGAATTGCTCTTGATGGAGGGTGTTCTGTAATTAGCAATGTTGTTTCTGAAGTCACTTTAGAGTTTGAATAGTGTTAAAGCAGAGAAGGAAACTCCTTCCAGGTTTACTGTAATTTCGAAGCATTTCACATTCAGGAAGTGGGTTCAAATACTGAGTGTGCTGGGAGGTTCAAAAATGTATTCCTGCTGATGGTGACTTAAATAACAGAGTGAAAAGGATTGATGGTCTTGGGTCATAATCCCGATGGAACACACCTGTAGCTGGCACCAGGCGAGTCTGTTTTGTCCCTGGGTTGGGAATCCCATGTTTCACTGCTTGATCGTGGTTATACCACACATGTCACCAGGACAAACTGACCAGGTCAGGGGTTACTGACATTATTATAGTGTAACAAATCAATGTGTTTTCCCTGGGTTTGTCCTTGGGCATATTTAGGATTCATATAAACTCACATTCAATATCTCCTCTCTAAACTCAATGTTCTGAAAAGCGGAGTGTAAAGTCCAGTGTAGAAGAGTGTTATAGTTGTTTTAATAGGCACCATTAAGGAATGAAATGCCACAGTCAGATTATTGATCCAATGAAAATAGGGCTTTTTAAGCTGTAAAGGTATTCTAAATTAAGTTTTAGGTGCAAATCTGTATTTCCGGCGGTAATTAAGAATATCTTTAGCCTGGAAACTAGAAAAATTCATCATAAAATGTGAATGTAGCTAATCAGTAAAAGATGGAGCTTGCACTTCTTCCTGATTAATTCCAATCTTCAGGATGATCTAAGAGAAGATGAAGTGGTCTTAAAATAGTTTTAATGTTCCTGCGTGTTTGCCGAGTCCACTTTTGAAGTAGGAACCAAATCTTCCTGTTTAGCACCAAAAGTGCAGTACTAGTTAGTGAGCGCTTCTAATTTCCAGGATTTTGCTAATTTTTTAAATTTGCTGAATTGCTTATAAAGAACAGGAGCTTGAGCTTACAGTAATGGAAGTTTTGGGTTCCCCAGGACTCCTGCAGTGCCCGGTGGTGTCATCATTTCAGAGAGGGCAAGCACTGGGACACAGATTTTGCAGCTGTTACTTCATTTCAGATGAAAAAATAAGTATCTTTGCGTGTAGAATAATACCAAGTTAGAAGAATGTACCTTGTAAGTCAGGGTTAGAGCCTCATTATCTTAAGCTTTTAAACCCCAAAATTACTTCAGCAATACTAATGCCTTCTGCTATTTTAGCTGGGGTTGGATGTTTTCACTCAAGCTTTGGAGTCCAGTCAGAAGATGTTAGTGACACAAATTCTGACTTTATTTTTGACAATTGCGTTCTCACAATAAGTAGGTAGAGGCAGGTGTGATCCAAAAGTTGAATGTTTGCCTTGAAGAGTGAAATCTCTGAACATGGATGTTGTCTATTCTGTCAGCCCTGAGATAATTCCCTGCTGAGCTCTTTTCCTGTTGTCCCTTGGCTGCTGTTGCTAATGCACAGTAATCTGAGACATTGCTGCCTGAAACTTGCTGAGGCATTTGACTGTTTTATTCTTCTTTTTTTTTTCCTTGAATGTACATTTGCAAATGTAGCTTTTCCTGTTTCTTCCCCGATCCAGCAAGACAACCTGGGATCCCAGTTCAGCCACCTGAGCCTGGCCCGGCAGCCCCCGGCCGAGGCAGCGGAGCCTCCCAGTGCCCTGTTCCAGTCCACCGTGGTGCTCCAGCCCCCCCAGCAGCCCGGATACATCCTCACTGCTGCTCCACCCCCTCCTCCCTCTGCCCAGCCCGTGTCTGCTCCAGGGTACTCGGCATCCAGCCACCCAGTCACCCAGCCCGTGCTCCAGCAGCAGGGATATGTGCAGCAGCCTGTGCCACAGGTACAGTGGTTGTTGCCTCCTGAAAAACTGATGGTGCTGTTCTGTTCCTGAGCTGCTCACACGGTGTGGGGCTCCCTGTCAGGCTGCCGCTCTGTGCACCGAATCTGGGCTTGGGTTTTTTCTGCCTTTTGTGCTTTGAAATGACTGATTTTAGTTTGCTGAGAAGCAACAGTCACGCAGGTTTGCCTATTTACCTGGTAAAACTCATGTTCTGCGTAGTTTTCTTGTGTCTCGGAAGTTCCTTTATGGAAATTGGGAGATTGTTCCTCCTACAGCGAAAGCGAAAGAAACGGGCTGTTAAAGAAGCAATTTATTATAAGTTTTTCATCTTTTTTAATGGTGATGGTTTTGCATGTAGATGGTGCCTTCCCTCAGGCTGCAGGCAGTGATGCCCAACTGTTGATTTGCAGATGCCAGCCTGTTACTGTGCCCCCGGTCAGTACCCTCACTCCAGCCCCCAGTACCGGCCCGTGTCCGTGCACTACAACGCGCAGCAGAACCAGCCCCTGGCACAGCCCTCCCAGCAGACAGGTTTGTGGAACTCTTCCTGCATTTCCCTGCAATGCTGTGCGTGGGTTTTCTCCGGGTTTTTCATTTTAAACTTAACTTTGCTGCACAATTTCAAACGAAGTAGGAGTTCAGAAGTTTAGAACTGGATACTTTAAAAAATGTTTAACTTAGTAACTAATTCTTGAGTAAGTTGCAAAGATGAATTAGTACCTTTAAATGATGTAACATGGCAGAGGTTCATCTTAACTGAAAACTTAAAACAAAAGGTGCTAATTTTAGATACTGTGGCATGAACCCAGTACTGTGCAGAAGATACTGGTGATACTATTTTACTTTGTCTTTCTGGCCTATGATTAAAGGTATCAGAGTATTGAATGGAATATATAATGAGACTTAAGTGGTTAGAATTAGTTTTTTGCTCCTCCTATTTTTAGTAAAGACTTTTCAACTGTTTGAGTTACCTTTCTATGGATTCAAGCTGTATTTTCATCTCCTTCCTTTCTTACTGTCTTTTTCTTACTTACCAGTTTTAACTGTAGCTACATTCTGATAACCTGTTCTTCAGAAGATTGTTATGACTTGATTCCTGAAACAAGGTTACTTCTCAGTAATATCTTGACTCGTGGTCAAAACTTTCAGAATTGGTAATGTTTGGAGGCAGAGATCCTTAAAGATCCTTAAAGACCAGGCTTTTATAGCATCTCTTAGTTGAATACATTAGACTTAGTGTCCTTTTGAGTTTCCTTCAGGAAGGATTTTTTTAATTCCTGCTCCCAACTATCTGTTGCTCTACAGAAAGAGGATGAAAGATCAGCTTTTACAAATACTCACTGGATTTGTTTATAGCTGTTGTATGAAGTAGCCTGTAAGAGGGATGGCTCCTCTTCTGCAGTTCTTCTAGGAAGTGCTCCAAGAGCTGTAACATTTTAGTTGTTATTCAGGGTTCAGTTCACAAACTTGCACAGGACTATTTCATTGCAGAATCATCAAGATTTCATGCCCACTTATGGTAGAGTTGTCAGATTGTTTTAAAATACTGTAGGTACCTGCTTACTGTAAAACAGATCACCACCTTCCAGTCTTTAAAAGTGAAAGGATATTGAGATTTTTTTCAAAGGAAAACAAATTACTTGGGTTTGTAACTTGTTTTATCCAGTGGTGTTAAAGATGTGTTACCCAACTGTATTACACAACCTGCTTTCCTTCCTCAGAATTTTTAATACCTAGACTACTTAATAGCAAAAAGTCTGAGGCTCAGCTGGGATTACTCCCCGTTGGGGACACCCGGTGGGAACAGCACACAAGGGCCCCAGATCAGAGCTCAGGGTGTGTGTAGCTGAACAACCCAGTCTGAGAGGGGAAGCGTGGGGGGAGGAGATGCAAAGGGCTGAACTGTTTGCTCTTGGTAAGTAAGTCTCTTTCTCATATGTTTTTAGCCCTTTTATGTAATCCTGACATCAGGGCATCATGTTGAAGTAGTTAAGGGGTAGTCCAGCCTATAACTCTTCAATGTTTGGTTATTTGGTGTTCACTGGCAGTAATGGGAGACAGGAGGATCTTACCAGCAATGCCATAATTAGTGTTTGACTGAAACTCTCCAAACTGCTCTCCAGCCATTGCTGGGTGTCATTTACTGCATTATAGGCAAATTTGAATCAGCATTCTAGAGATGGACGGTTCCATGGCATGCCTTCTGTTCTGAAAACTGCTCATGAGATGGTGTATTTGAAAGTTCACTTCAGTAATTTATTTTAAACCATTAATGTATTCATTTGACACAAAGCTACACCTGAAGTTGTTGATGTGTATCAGCAGTGGCTGTTTTGGAGCCAAAGGGCAGCACATTCCTTGGCTCAAACGTGCCTGGTCAAAAAGGAAAGTTACAGAACTTGTATTACAAAAAAAAGCTGTGGGGTTTATTCATCTCATAAAGTGGTTACTAACTGTGAAATAACTTTGCAAGCACAAATTCAGATAAAAGGTGACAGCTTCTGAGAGCTTGGCAACTGGAGCCACTTCTGGTCTAATGTTGTGGAGTGGCCTGACTTTACTGATGAGCTGCTGGATTCGGGGCCGTAACACTGTCTGAGAGGTTTACATTTCTCACAGTGAACCGGTCTCTTTTTCAGCTGCTTCCTGCCTTCCTTTTTAAAGGGGCTTCAGGGGAAACGTTTGGGGGGTTCAGGTTCACTTTGAATAAAAATGCTTTGGTTGCCCAAAAGATGTTGGGAGAAGAAAACTCTCTGTAAGAGAAGGGCATTTCTGATTGCCATGATCATGCGAGCCCAGTTACCGTGAGACCTGACTACAGGGGGTTTAAAAAAAATCTTCCTGAACTACAATTCCTGTAGGAAGATCAGCTGAACTTCGACTGGCTTGTGCTTCTCAAGGCCCAGGGATAAAACTTCAGTTGTAACAGTAGCTGTAATTGTAATAGTTGTAACCAAGCTCACCAACTCCCAACTTGTTAACCAAGTGGTTGTACTGGCTTCTCTGTTCCGGAATAAAGACTGTGTCTCATTCTGGGTGTGTTACTCACAAAATGTATTTGTGTGTTCTGTAAATTAACTGTTCTTATATTAACAGTGGTTTCTTAAATTACGTAAATATTAAGCAGCGTGCTTTTTTTTTTTTACCTGCAGTTCCAGGGTATTTCTGTGCCATGGGACAAACTGCTCTGGCAGGTGTGGGGTTTGTGCTGAGAGCTGCATTTCTGTCAGTCCATCTCTGCAGAGGTGAAATTGTGAGGCTAAAAATAGAGCGTTCTTTGGAGCGCTCTGGGGAACCTCCGTGGCAGTCAATTTGTGTGGTTCCAGTTCTCTCTGCTTGCAAAATTGATCGTGTCTGTCTCTGGAAGTGCCAGAAAAAGCTGAAAAACTACTCCCAGCTTCATGGCAATTTCTGGGACATGAGGGGTTTAGACTGCAGGTGTATTGATTGGGTCTGTCACACACCACAACTTCCCATTCTCCTGCTTTTAGGGACCGGAGATCATTTTGGAACAAAGCATATTTAAACATCTTGTTTATTATAGATACGAAGGGGATTTTGTGCACAATTCAAACCTAACAGTTACTAAAAATTCTAATTACTAATCCTCCTTCAAGCATGCATTGTTCTGAAGTTTTGTCTAGTCCTCTGCAAATATTTAGTGTTGTGCGTTTCTAATGAATAGCTATCTTGGTTTTAACAAACTCAACCTTCTTCCCTTTAATTTTCTGAAACAATATTTGATTCTTTTAACAGTCTTCTTTTAGTTGTTGCAATGTCTGTACAGACAGCGAGCTGAGGCTGTTAGTGCACAGTGCTCATTGTAGCCTGGGTGGGTGTCACCAATGAACACTGGTGGGTGTTGTTCACGAAAAGGTGTTTTGTGGGAACTGAACTACTTCCAGAATAGACTGTCCCATTCTTTTAACACAGTTTAAAGACAAGCCCAGTGAGTTTTTGCAGCTAAACTTGCTTTATTATAGTTCTGTGCCAAGGTAGGGAGCATGGGGAGTGTCGAGGTCAGTAGACTGAACGTGTCCAACTCAAACACAGACTCTTCTTGCCGTCAGTGCATCTTGACAAGCCCAGTTTTGTTAGTCTGGAGCGATAACTGGTTTGTCTCAGAAACACTGACAGTGTTTTGCTGGCAGGGTAAGTAGTGCACACCTGTATGATAGAACATGACAGCAAGGACTGTGTTCTGCATGTGTTTGCTCATGGGAGCAGTTACCTGTATATGCTTTGTTAAAAAAGAACAAAGTGGGAGCTCAGGTTGGATTTAGTAAATGCACAGATTTGGCACTTGTGCTTGGGGTGTTTTGGTTTGGGTTTTGGGGGAGTGGGATTTTTTTAGGCATTTTTTGAAGGATACAGTTTAAGCAATAATAAACTGTTGTAGAGACACTATAGGGGGATGATTTTGAAAAATCTTTGTTTTTATCCCTAACATAACTTTAAGTATGAAGGTCTTCCACTGTACACCCAATGTGGCTTCTACCTGGAAGATTTTTCTCAGCTCCCAGTTGGTTTCAGCATCACAGACTGCAGTAGAAATTGCCCCTTTGAAAAAGATTTGCACGCACCACTTACACAAATGTTCCTGAAGTCGGATTCAGTTTTGAATCGCAGTCAAGATGTTCTGACCCCTGGGCACCTGAGGCACCAGCTGAACTTGGCACAGCTGGAATTTCAAAACTCATGTGCCTGGAATGGCCTTGTTCGTAATAGACAATGGATTGGGTTGATATTGTCTAGCATGCTTTGTTCAAGTGCTTTGGAGGTGTTAATGCATGTACCTCCAGTGCCAATAAATCCTGCACGCATGTGGGAGCAGCACTGCCAACAGTATTATAGGATTTCATGCTGAATCCAAGTGAACAAATTATTAATTTTAACATTGGCTTCTTTTATATGCATGAGAAGTTCAACTGTTATGCAGTTGCTGGATTTAACAAGCCATTGGAAAATGCTACACTTATTTTCACATAGACAACTGTGTATAAAACGTGTCGTTATTTCAAAGTAAGATTTAAATAATGTATAATTTCAGGTTACCAGATTTTGCCCAACCAGCAGCAAAACTACCAGGGTTTAGTTGGAGTTCAGCAGTCTCAGAATCAAAATCTAGTCAGTGGCCAACACAACAACGTTGGGAGTCAAATTCAAGGTGTGATTGTTCCATATCCTTCAGTGCCATCTTATCAGGTGGGTGATGTATTCATGACTTTCCAGTCATTCTGCCGTGTGTTTGAGTGTTTGGGTTTCTTTAGAGCATTGCTTTGTAAATGGCAGCAAGCTGCCAGCAGGGGACAGAAATTAAACAACACAAACCCAAAACCGAAGTGAGAAAAAAGTCTGTCACAAGATACAAGTTCTAGTCCTGTTTAAAGCCAAGTGCTGTGTTAGTTGCTGTTGAATTCAGAGGGTGGGGAAGAAAAGCTTATAAGATTTCCTTCCTCACCACCCCGCTTTCTTTTGTAGAGAAAATCTCTTGTTAATTGACGGAGTCCCTTGGAGCCAACATTTCCATTTTTGGAAAAGAAGGGGTTTTTTTAATAAACCACCGTTATTTCAGCTACTGTTATCACTGGTCTTCTGGATTTAGTGAATTCCAGAAGTTCTTTCAGTTTCTGGGTTTGTGGTTTTTTAAATTCTTGTATCAGCTAGGATGGTCAGGAGGCAGAAAGGAACCTTGTCTGCAGGAGAAGATCTGAGTGTGTTTTCCATTGCAGGTTTCGGTGCCTCAAGGTTCCCAAGCAGTGCCCCAGCAGACATATCAGCAGCCTGTCATAATTCCCAGTCAGTCCAATCAAGGATTGCCCACCACAGGAATGCCAGTTTACTACAGTGTCATTCCATCAGGTCAACAGAATAATTTAAGGTGAGTTGAACTGATACTGGATTTCTCAGTAACCAGGTTTAATGGCTTTGTAGAACTGCCAGGATCTGCTTTTAGTCCTGCAGATATTAAGGCGCGTTTTAAAGGCAGACTTAGACACTCTGTCTACTGATTTCTGCTCTTATGCAATTAACTGAAACAGTAGGTACTGCTGTAATTGTGACAGACCTGCAGGGCTGGAAAACATTGTCTCAGTACCACTTTCAGCAGTTCTTCACTGCAGTTCCACCTCTTGGATTTCCTGCAGTCCTGCTCTTGCCCCTGAAGCCCCCAGTGCTCGGCAGCGATGCCTTTTGCAGGAACACTTGACTGTCCATACTCACTGGGTTAGTCAAGGACACTACTTCAATAACGTGTAGAGAAAAAAGAATTTGAATCCCAGAATGAAACAAGTACAGAAACTTTTTCCTATGCTTGGCTTTTGTTTGACAAATAACCTTTTCTCTTTTTTTTTCTTTTTTAACCTCCATGTACAGGCCTCCCTGCATATCCCTGTGTGTCCCCAATACAGTCAGAGTGTGTGAGAACAGACAGGCATGGACCTAAAAGAATTAATTAGGATTTGTGCTTGTTACAAATTTCTCTTTCTCTAGTTTTTTGAACTTTAGAAATGTACAGCATTTAAAAATACCTGGCAGCTTTTAAACAAGCAGCAGCAGTGTGGAGCTTGTTTCATCCTTCTGTGAGTGCAGAGACTTCAGTAGTATTTGTGTCATTGCCTCATGCCTTCAGCTACTGAAATCTGAATTCTCCTTCCTTCTATCTGAAGAGTTTGAATCCTTTTCTGTAGTTCTATTTGAGGTTCAGTGAAGTCACAGGTAGGCATAATCCCTGACTTTTTTTGAAGTAAGTTTTGTTGCTTGATCTTTTGTGTCAGTTAGAATGTCCCTCTCTTTTGAACAGGGAACCATTTATTAGGAATTCAGAGCAGACAAGCAACTAATGACAGCATCTGGCTTTCCTCAGAATAGTTCTGCTGCAGCACTGACGAGGAAAGCAGGATGCTGTTCTGCTGGAGCTGAAAGTGCCAAACCTACAGGTCACCACTGAAAAATAGGATCAGTAGGCAGATGAGAGAAGCTGTGTTAGTTTTCAGTGGGTTTTGTCTGCTTTAATGGAAGGGCATCTTTAAATTAAGATTATATAATTGAACTGTGGGACAGAGGATGGGACAAACTTGTGAAAACGTGGGTAAAAATGGGAAGTCCAACAGGATTAAACCTACTTTTTTCCCAGAACTTGCGGGAATTTTTTTTTTCTCAGAAGGTTTATCTGTTAGTACAGGATTCTATAGGTGCCATTCTGACTGCAATCCACCAACCCGATGTTCTGGCTGAGCAGATTGTGTTATGATAGAATCTCTCCATGTCTGTTAATTACCTGTGTTTCCCCTGATTACCCCCAGAAATACCTGGCATAAATAAACTGTTAAAGTTATCCCTTTCCTACATGTTACAAACAACTGAATGGTTTTTATGCCTTTGAGTCGTCTTCTTTTTCCCACACCCCGTTCAGAAAAGCCATGGAAAGACAATCCCCTCTCTGGGCTGTGTGGATTGGTTGCTGAATCAGCTCCCTCAGCTCTGTGGGGCCATCCTGCAGCTGTCAGACTGCATCCCAAATTCTGGTTACCTGAGGAAAAAGTCGTGTTTTTATTATTCTTCTCCATGTCTTTGTGCTGATCTAGTGCAATGGACACAAAAATAGTGTATCAAAATAGGTGAATTAGTACAGCTTCTCAATGTAGCCAGGGCATGTGTTTTTGCCAGGGAACAGGTGTGAAACTTCAGTCCTCTGAAGAATGAGCAGATTCAGGGGTAGGTGGGAATGCTGATTTAAAATTAACAAATCTCGGTGACTTGCGGTACGTGGAGACAGCAGATGCAGCAGTCGTGATTAAATAAATGAGTGGGGCACAAATGCCTGTTAGTCATGTTCTTTTTTTATTATTGCAGTTCATCAGTAGGATATTTGCAGCCTCCTGGATCGGAGCAGATACAGTTTCCTAGAACAACATCACCGTGCAACTCCCAGCAGCTCCAAGGACAGCAGTGTGCAGGTTGGGGGAATAAAGCTTAAAACAATGTCTGTTATTACTGTGCTGTGTGATTAGATATTTGCTATGTAGGGTTTGCTTTACAATTAACTGCTGTATTCGGTTGCCTCCTTTGCTCCGTATCTGAATTTATTCATTTATTTTCCGTTTTTAACCTGAGGCGGGTTGATTTGACATCTCAATTTGTTCGTGATTGAAATCTCTCAAGACACGTCACAGTGCCTTGTATGGCCACTTGTGAGTTGGGACAGACGTGGGAGCTGCATGTCAGCAGAATGACTTTCATCCTTTCCCGAGTAGCCAGATGGGTCTGAGAATGAGACTTTGGGTTTGCATTTGACAGAAGGAGCAAGGTCCATTTTGGCAGCAGTGCAGTTACTCAGCTCTTCTACTCAAGCACATTCTAGATTTCACTAACCAAGCAGGAATAGTGATTTTCTTAAGAGGTCCTGAGGAGAGTTTGCAAACTGTGTTCTGGGTTTGGATAGAGGAAAGGTCGCTTTTTGACCCGTTGAGAAGCTAAAAGTACTTGGAGCTGTGTGGGGTGTTCTGTTTTTATGGTAGCCTTATTTACTGCTTTTACTTCCATAGTTTATAGCAACCACTCAAGTCAGAAGCCATCACCTCCTACATTATTGCCACCTTCATCCAAGTCAAAGCCACAACAGGCTGCTTCCCTTGTGCACTACAGCATAGTGTCTCCACCCTCATCATGTAAAAGTTCACCCACTGCTCTGTCCATCATGCAGCCAAAAAAAGGTATATTTTATTGGGATTTTCATCTAAGCCATTCTGTCTAGAACCTGCTGTAAATGCTCACATCTCATGGCTAACTGCTAGAACTGCTGCAACAACTGCAACTCCAGGGCCAGCTCTGAAGTTCTTTTGTAATTCTTCATCTGAATTGCTATTATTGTAACTCCTAAAATGACGGCTTGGAGCTAAAGTGAAACAATAACCAGCCTGGAACAGCCTTCAGCAGGTAAATGTCACTTAGGGAAGCGCTGAAAACAGGTTCAGAAGGTTTGGATCTACAAACACGTGGGTGATTTTTAGGAGGGGTATAAGTAGCAGCCTCCCTGTGTTTGAAAACACCGGAGACATAGGACCTGTCAATCCGTGAAACTTTATAAATGTTAATGTCCAAACACTTGGAACTCCACAGTTCCAACACAACATTGATGGGCTGGTCAGGAAGGTAAGAGCACTAGGGTTAGAGTGAGCCTCCACACAAGAGATTCTAGAACAATCCTGTGATCACAGTTGCACTATCTTGCCAGGAGGGAATTTGATACATTACTTGCTTGGTAAAAAAGGGATAATCTCAAATAGTGCTATGTCAGTATTTTGCAAGCAAGCAATAGATGAAACCACCCTAGGTCCATGACCCAGATTGTGCTGCAGGCGTGGGGTGTCTTACAAACATTATCTTTTACGGTATTTTTAGAACCTGTTTATGAGTAAATAGATAACATGCAGTTAAGTGGCAAGATAGCTGGATTAGCAGTGTATTATAGTTCATGGGCAGCTTTGGGTTTGTTTCCATTTTGCTTCAAGTTTGTTTGGCTTTAATTCAGGAATGTTGTAATTTCAGAATATCCAAAGTGGGCTTTGCATTAGTTTGGGTTTTTTCTGCCCTCCTAATCTATCCTGGAAGTGCAGGTTTTGTACAGTTTTGATGGCCTGGTTCAGACCTGTTAAACTGTGATTTAAAGAAGTGTGAGGAAAGGGGAAGCCCTCTATGGGGGAGGGAGAACAAATTCTGAGAGAATAAAGAAAATCGTGCTTTCCAGTGACATTGAGGTGCTGAATCAAGGGCACTGAGGGAGGGGCACTGAGGAGGTACAGAAAAGGAGCAGAGTTGTGTTACAGAGGACCAGGCTGTAAATCTGGAAAGGCTTTGAAGGATTCCTTCTGGGTTTCCCTTCCCATGGGATTTGACGGGTGATAAAGTGTCTACAAACTGACTTATTTGTTGTGTGACACTTCATGTTGTCACGATGCCTGTTTAGGAAAAGAATTCCATTTATTTCCACTTACTGACAGGCTGTGGAAAGAAGTAGAAAGAAGAGGATTTGCTGATTGCATAAAGTTTTCTTTTGCTGTTTAAATTGCATTTCAGATTGTGACACATTTTTAAAAATGGTGCTGTAGATGGTTTCAAAAGACAGGAGTGTTTTTGTGGGGTGTCCCATTCTCACAGAACAAAATCAAAAGAGTGTGCTGGAGTGCTGCAGAATAAAATACTGTACTATAAACCAGTAAGATGGAAATAACTATCATTTATAGTATTTATAAATATATGCATAGAATATTAAAATTAGTCCCATTTTTGTGTGTTAAATGTAGTGTGTATAGAGGTTGTTTGGTACATCTCACGTTTACATATAGGGACTACATAAGTTTATGGCTTTTCCACTTGGAAACTGTTGTTATATTATTCTGATTATGTAGTAGTCATAAACAGAGCTGTATTTTATTGGGCTGTGCAGCAAAATAGAAATATTCACAGTGTAGCTCTTGCAGGGACTCCTAAATTTATATTCTCTGCTAAAGGTGGCCAAGTATCTGGTGCTTCCGCTGCAATCTGTAACATGTGGGTAGAACTTCTGGCCTTTAAAAAGAAAGTATAGATGTGAAAACACTGATAGTTCATTTACCAATATAATAAATATTTCTGAATACAATTTACCAAAGCTGGTGCAGTTTTAATGTTGGGTTCATTATTCGACATTGTTTGGTTTGGTCTTTGAAGAAGTCTGTTTTTGTGGAGCCTAGGGATAGTGAAAACAATAGGCCATTTTAAAAATTACCAGCTGAAAGCATTCTATCTTCTGTATCTGGCTGTTCTAACTTAGGAGATGACATAGGTGTTACATTGAGAAGATTGCAGACTCCTGCTTTAAAGATGGGTGATTAAATGAGGGTTAAACCCTGTGTTTTAACTGTGGTTTCTGAGAAATGCTGTGAACAGTGGGGAGAGCAGAGAAGGAAACTGCAACAAGTAAAAAGGGCATTCTGTAAATTACCTGGGGCACAGCCAGGCCAGAGTGGGGAGATGGTGTCTCTCTTGGGCAGCCTTTTGTCACAGTTCCTGGTGGGAAACCTCGTGGAAGAGTGTTGGATGTTCAGGTGTTCTCCCCTGACTCTGCCATTGCTGTAGCTCCCACAGTACCCGAGTGGTGAAGGATGTGGGATCCATTTGCAGCATCTGCCCACAAGAGTGTTCCTATAGAGGACTTGTAAGAGAGGGTGAGCCTGCCTAGAGCCCAGACTAAAGGTTGATCCCAGATCTTTCTGATAGATGCCATCCTAGCAGAGAAAACATTTGGAGTCTGCATTGCTGTGCATCATGTAAAACTAACCAGGAAACTTCTAAGTTTAAGTGAAGCTTGGTTTTGCTTAATATCACACCCTGCAACACATTGCTCTGACAGAAACTGCAGTGAATGTTAAATACTTCCAACTACTATTGAACAGTGATTGCTTTCCAAAATATACTCAGCAATGAGTTTGTGGCTCCACTATCTCTTCTTGTGAAAGGGAAGCCCTTTCTAAGTTACTGTTGCAGATGTATCTGATAGTGGAAATGTAATTGTACAAAAGATACCGCTCTAGTTTTTCGGGACTGAGCAGCTTATTTAGCCAAACATTCCTGATGTTATTTCCCTGTTTTGTGAATTCCTGCCCGTTGGGATGTGACGAGTAACTGCACCCTCTGGCTCCCTGTCTTGCAGCAGTAGCACCCCCTCCAGGCGGGGGGGTGGTGATGATGCAGCTCAACATCCCCAGCAATGCCCAGCCCCGGAACCCGTCCCCTCCGCAGAGGAAACACAGCAAGTACTACTGTGACCATCCCCGGGGGCACAAGGCCACAGAACTCAGCACTTTAGACGGTGCTGCTCAGGTGGGAGCTGGTGCCTGATCTGCGTAAACTGCACCTTTGCATGGTTCTTCAGAAGTTCTTCTTGGAGAATTCAAATCGGCTCAGAATATATTTAATAATAAAATAAATCTGTTTTCACTTCAGCCTTTGAAGGCTGTAGGTGCTGTTTAGCTTGTTCCAGTAGGTACTTTTCAGAACACTAATGCGTTGTTTGTTCCAGTTGCAGCACAGTCCTCAACTAGGTAGTCCTGTCACCTCACCGGCGCAGTCACCAGCACCAGCTCAGCTGTCGAACATGAAGAACATCCGTCCCACCTTAACACCTCTTTCTATTGTGTCCCAGTTTTCTAGACCTTTTGTCCCTGCACAAGGTATATTTTCAGTTCACTACAATGTGTGTACGTTTTCTCTCTGAAATGTTTTAAAGTACAAGTTATATGGGGATTTTCTGCTCTCTTCAGCAGTATTGCTCCCAAAGCAGGATTGCCAAAATTATTCACTTAGGCATCACGGAAGGCTTTTGATCTCCTTGTTAGTGTGACAGCTTCTGTAACACACCGGCTTTCACATATTGTGAAATTCTCCATTTCAGCATTGAAAATGTTAATAAAATATTTGCTAGAATTTGGCTTCAAGTTTTAACTGTAAATCATGAGCTGAGATCAAACCACTGCCTAAGCAAGCATTCATTCTTCATTCCTCTGTAGAACAACAGGATGGGATCAGTGCCTCCAGAGACCTTAGTACTGTTGCTGCTTCAGTGACTATTTCAGACATACCCACCCAAAGACAGAAACAATTCCTTGTAGAACTTCAGTCCTCTGCTGCCATGTTAACAGAAAAACAGAAAAGGGGGAGTTTTTACTTAAAAGTTTTACTTAGTTTTTTACTTAAGTTTTACTTAAAGATTTACTTTAAAACAAAACTTAAAGAAAATTCTGTGTGCCTTCCTCGCTGATAGAGAAACCCTTGTTCTCTTGTCTGCCTTTGTCTTACCTGCTGCATAATCTTTATGTGATTGCTCTGTGTTCAGATGTTGTAGAAATTCCAGGAGGCCTGATCCAAGCACACCTCTCAGCTCCTTAATCTGCTGGGATTACTAAAAACTCCTAGTGCATTGTCTTTGTGGATCCTTGCAACAAATAGGAATGTGAAGGTGTACTTGGCTCTAATCAGGGATATGACCACAAAAATGACTAAATTTAGCATGCTGAGGGGAGCTTTGGACTTATTAAGCTCATTTTGAAATGAGAGGACTTAGATAAGACTGCAATGAAGCAAACCTTTCAGTGTAATCCTTACATACTGGAAAGCTTGTAGCTTTTAATCTTGGGACTGCTCTGTGACTGACTGACACTGGTTTGTGCCAGGCGTGGGTTTGCGAGCCCAGCCAAACACGACTTTGTGCACAGTTACTCTGCTTTCTCTTCTGTGTAACACAAACATCATAAGATCAACTTGGAGGAAGATTTCATATATAACAGAAAACCCCTTCTAATTATGTTTCTCTTTAAGGAGACGCCAGATACCCATTGCTTGGCCAACCCCTGCAATACAATCCATCTTTGTTACGAGGACAAGTAACAAGCCAACAGGTATTAAAGAGAACAATCTCCTGCCAACAATGAAAAACTATTTAGGCCAACCATTATAACCACCCTGAACAGGGAACGTGTTATTGCACTAGCAAAGCAACTGAGTGGAAGGTGCTTGCTTTCCAAGCATTTTTTATTCTGTGTCAATACTTCCCATTGCTCTTGTTTGTTGTATGTAAAAAAAAAAAGTGAGAAACATTTGTCTGAAATTTGGGGTTTAGCCACAGTGTAGATTGTGATTTTTTTTTTTTTTATGTTAAACAATTCACTGGCTACTTCCAAAAATCTAAAGGACCCTTGGCTAAAAGGATTCTCTTTTATTCAAATAACAATTTAAAATATCATAAAAACATGTGGGCACTTCTAAACAAAGAGTGGGTTTGTTTCTTATAAGAACAAACCCAAAATATTAGTGTTAGGAAAGTTAAAAAGTCTTGCCATCTGTTTGATTTTTGGGACACACAGCCCCCCTGCCTCTGCCTTGCTCTGGTTCTACCCAGTGTCAGCTCAGGATTTGGTGGCTGGGCCAGGGGTTCTTCTTCCCAGAAGATTTAAGGGGATTTTTTTATCCCATCCCTTTCTTCTGAAGCCAAGGATTGAACGTGCCCAACTGTGGGATTACAAAACTAAAATTGGACATGGAAATCTTTTGTGTACCGTGGTAGTGCAGATCATTTTCCAGATGTTCCTGGCACTGCTTTTCCCTGAGCTGATTAGAAATTTGACGATACTGATGCATTGTCACTAAAAGTACCTAATTTGTGTCAATCCTTTCAGTGTCAACCTGGGAACAGACATGGGAACAGGGGAAAGAAACCAGCAAAGAAGGCTGCTTCAACAGATCTTGGGGCAGGAGAACCAGGTACAGAACTGCTGACACAGGCCTGCAGAAAGATGAATTGTGGGGATGGGATGGGCTGGTGGGAAGGTACAAGAAAAGCACAGGAGAGAGAAATTGGACAGAAATGGACATGGCAAACACTGGAAACATAAGGATGGAGAGGAAAACGTGATTTGGAGAGAGGGGAAGAGGGAGATTAAATGAGAAAAGTGTAGTTTTGAAGGCTGAAGAAAATACCAGAGAAGTACAGGTTTGGGGAAGAAAGGAAAAGGGAGTTTGTCAGTTTACTGGACGTAAAGTCTATTGTATTGTTACATTAATTATTAATTATAGGTACCCCTGCTTCCTTTTACTGGCATAAAAAGTGAAATCAGAAGTAAACCATAAATTATTTGTGCTTTTTCTTTTTCAATTTTCCCCCTTCTAATATAAATAATCCCATGGATTTGGGGGACATGGTGGGAGATCTACAGATCAGCTCCTTGGAGGTGATAAAGACACATCCAAATAAAACCTGGCAGCATCGTCATACCTTTACCGCAAAGAATTTTTCTGCAGGTGTTACCTCCCATCAACTCTTTGTTAGAAAAAAGTGATTTCTCTGTAACATTCTGCAATTTACTGGAGAGGATTTTTTTTGAGTGAAGACAGATTAGTTTTTTTGGCATGGTGAACGGTTACCAGGCAAAGCCAGTCAGATGCTCTAGTGAGTTCTGAAACCTGCTGTAAAATGAGATGGTGATGATTTCCCTCTCTGTTCTGAGGACCCTCTTTGTATTCTCAGCTTCTATTTGTACGCTTGTATTTGTAAGCAGTGCTAAGTGGCAAAGCAAAAGGCTCTCTGGAATATCAGGAATGGGAAGCCTGGGCATTTGGTATCAGCCAAGTGGAGATACAAGTATGAAATAACTCATTTCCCGTTGTGTGTGTTGTCTCATCAAGTACAACGAGCAATTCAGATTCATTTGCTTTTCTCCTTTCAGCTGTGGGAAAAGTCCTAGAAATCACTGAGCTGCCAGAGGGCATCACCCGGCTGGAGGCCGAGAAGCTCTTTGGGGAACTGTTCAAAGCGGGAGCGAAGATCCGGTGGGTGCGGGACGCGCAGTGCCCGCACTCGCAGCAGCGCCGCTCCGGCGGGGACGGGAACGCGGAGCCGTCCAAGCCCAGTGACTTGGCCTCCACCTACACGGTCCTGGCCACCTTCCCCACCATGTCGGCGGCGCAGAACGCGCTGAAGAAGCAAAGCAGTACCTCAGTGGGCAAGTTCAGGCTGAGAACCAGCAAGAAGCACTACGACCTCCACGGCCTGGAGAGGGCCAGCTCTCAGTAGCAGTTCCAGCACGGACGCTCAGCCTTTACTACTTCCATGTTCTCCCCTCCTGGGTTGGTTTGATGTCACGGGGTTTCTGTTCTCTGCATGGAGACTCCTGGGATGTCTTGTCATACGACATTTGCCATTGAAGAATAAATAACCCGGTGAATCCAGCAAGATGAAGAAGAAAAGTTCCAGAGTTAATCCCAGACAATAGCAAGGAATCACCTTGGCGACAGGCAGCTTTCCGTGAGGAATGCTGTGGAAATGCCCCCTACTTTTATAGTAGTTTTGTTTTATATTTTTGAAATCTTGTATCAGATCCAAAGTTCTATTGTACAGCAGATGTTCATAAAAATCCATATGCAGATTTGTATTTTATAATCCCTTTTCACAGCCAGCACACAGCTGTCCATTCCAAGGCAGGAACCTGAGGATTGGTGGAGGGGAAAAGAGAACCATTTTCAAGGAATTACATTCATTTTCTAGCAAACTGGCCCAGATCTTCAAGTTAACCTGTTCTTTGTCCCTCGTGGTTTCCTTTTTTCTTTGGTTTTTTTTTTTAAGGAAAAAAAATATCATTTTACTGACTAACTCCTTAGGTGGTCATTTTCCTTTGCCGTTCACTCGAAACAATGTCAAAAGAAATTACAAGGTTGTACCCTTGAAGGATTTGCTTCTGATCCAGCAAGTTTAATAATCATTTAAAGAGGAATATGAATGGGTTATAAAGAATGTTCACTGAATCACATTTTAATATTTCTTTTTAGCGAAAGTGTGAAGAAACTAAAGTGTATCTTCACAAGTGACAAAATGTTTGCACTTTAATTGTGTCCCCACCAGTATGGCTCTCTCTCTCTCTTCCTTTTCACGCTAAGATAATTGTGTTTGATAAGTGCTGGAAACCTTTTTAATGGTTTAAGTTTTCATCATTTGCAGATGCTCACTGGACATGAAAGATTCATTGCACATAAATGAAACAAACCTTTTTTTTCAATCTGTGTAATTTGCAAGTCTGTACAATGTGTGCTGATGCAAGCCTTTTTCAGTTCAAAAGAATAAATGTTTACAAACACAAACCTTCCCAGTGCACTTGTTTAAACTTCTGGGAGTCTTCTGAAACCTGGATGAACTCACATTAATGCTTGGGATCCCTTCAAATGTGAGAAAAGAACTTAATTACTAGAACCTTTTAAAAAACCCCTCTTGCTGTTCCTCCTCTTGAGTCTCTATCCTGCCCTCCATTTTAAAATGTTTCCCTATATAAGTAAAAAAGAGAAATTATTCAGATGCCCTAAGGGACTGCTCCTGGTTTTATTTTTAGCTCAGGCACTGATTTACTGCTGTAACTACTTGTCCAGTTCTTAAGGCTATTGCTTTTTAAAAGGTGCATTTGTAACTTCCCAGAGTGGAAACTTTAGGTAAACGTTGTGTTTAAAAACATTTTCAAGAGCAAAGGTAAAGAATTAAGGTCCATCGATGTTCATCTTTTATACAAAAAAAATCCCATCCCTGAGCAACCAAACAATGGGGAAGTGGCAAGGACAGTCATCTGCACGTTCAACTCTTGAGTCCTTCATGTGATGAAGTACTTGGAAGAATGCTAAGAAAACTGACCTGTCTGGGAATGATGCAGCCTCAAAACTGGGTTTATGAGACTTGATTCTGGGAAATGCTGTAACAACAGGTATTGACGTGACTAAGGGTAAATTACACTCAAAAACTCCCTTAAAACGGAGGGGGAAATGTTGAGCTTGGAGCCTCTGGCCAAAAGGCAAATCTGCTGGTGCTTGTGCAGTTCCCCTGCTCCTCTGAACAGCAGAGGGAACATGACTAATGCCCACATTCTGTAGCTCCCTCTTGCTGATTGCCAGGGCCAGTGTCAGGTTATGTTTTAATCCTGTAGAAGTAGCTCACAGGTTACAGGTCTGCAGTGACAGGTGTCCCAGCCCAGCAGGGCAGTTCCTCCCATAGTTTAAACATTCCACAAGATTTTTCCTAGCTGTAGAAGGGTAGTCAATGGCTGTGAGAGGTCCAACCTATTCTCAGCAGCCCAAGAACTAGAGCTTGCACCAAATGGAACTGCTTCTGAGTGTTGCATGACTTGCTTCATTGCATAAATTTTCCCCATAACAACCAGAGAAGAAAAGGTAATGCAAGGGAAGCATGGAAATGCAATCCAAACAGTGGGAGGGGAGGGAGACACTGGATTAGGAAGGAACAAGGCCCAGGAAATACTTCATTTTTATCAAGTAGGTCGTAAACTTGAATGCAAATTGCCTTAGAAGAAAAAATTAGAGCGTTTAATAAACCAGTTGTAGTCTAATCCAGACTGTGATCCTTTCCAATTCCTACGACCTGGTCAGCCTTTCTGAGTATGTTTTCCTCTGTGTTACACAGGACAGTTACTTTTTTGGGGTTTGATCTGGCTGTGCTCTACAAGCCACATACATACAATTAACAGAAGCGTCAGAGGCTTCTGCTGTGTACAGGGGGCACAGAATTCAAGGATTCCCACTCCACACTCTTGCTTATTCCTGATTTTGTGCTATTTCATGCTGTCTCTAGTAAGTGAACAAGACGTTTGTACCTTCCTGGCTTTTACACTTGTGCCCCTTCTGGTCCCTTAAGCCACACAAGCCTAGGTCAGGACTATGTGCAAAACCCCTGGAACTACATTTGTTCCATGGGCTTGGATCATGGTCTAGAAAGCAAAGAGATGCACTTCTTGGCATGGATTTGCCGTATGTAAAACACATTCCCAAGTGTTCCCAACAACTCTGGTGCTGTGATGTATTTGAGCTGCCTGTCACTGAACATCAGAGCCACTTTTAAAGCAAGTAGTGGCAAAAGGAATTAAGTGGGGACTTGTATTGCAGCAACACGTTTCATTTTACTGGGAATGTGTCACAACTTTTAAAACTAAGGGAAAGCACTTGCATAAGCAGAAAAGGTCAACAAATACAGCTTTTACCTCGTCCACCAAAGGCTCCTGTTTCTTGATTTTAATTTTTAATTAACATGTTGTATTGTAAAATGCATCCCTGGACTGCGACCATTCCATGCCATTTGTGCTATTACAGTCAAAAAGGTAATTCAAAATAAGGAAAATAAATGTAAGTCACATACTCTGGGGGCCTCTCAAAGCACATGGACCTGATGCTGGATTTGGGTAGATCGTGAGATCACACCTGAATCTCCTCACAGCCTGCAACCAAAAAGGAGTCAAAATTTCAACTAGTTTCTTTTCTAAATACTTCTTTAGCTCTGTGATATTTTTTTTCCATAGAAACTTGGAGCAGGCTTTAAGTTTCTGTACGGAGCCCTGAGGCAAAGAATGTCAAGATGAAGCTTTGGAGAAAACTGACCAAAACACGTTTACATTAGAGGTTATGAAAAATTATTGTAGCTGGAATTTTTATGCATTTTTAACTATGAAAGGACTTATTTCAATCCCTTCAATGTTTCTACTGCTCAGTCTTCATGAAGGTTGTGTCTGCACTTGGCAAGAGAAGCTGGAATGTCAGATAAGTGCTCTGACAGCCTATCACATTGATTTACACAGTCTGGGAAATACATCAGGCCGTGACTCCATGGCTACTCAAATTTGTTGCCTTCTTACTTGGCCTGAAATGATACTTTGATTTGTTAATGAACCATTGATTCAGGGTGAAGCAGCAGGACAATTTAAAAAAGGAATGCACTAATAAAAACATTTCCTTCTTAATCCAAATGGATCTGTGCTGTTTGGGGGAGAAAAAATTATTCTCTTAGAATGTGAATGACAGTCTTGCATTGTATCCCATACCAATGGCTGAAAACACACAGACACCCCCCCATAAGGAACTGAATCCCAGGTAATGCTGCAGCTGCCAAATTATTTTTTCTGAGTTCTCAATAAAACTTTCTACTTTTCACCAGTTCCTTTTCCTAGGCCTACAAATTGCAGACCTCTGCTGTCTTCCAGAGACACTGGCAGTAAGGGCTCTCAGATTAATTACAGCAGTAAAGGCACATCCAACAGCAGCAATCAGTGACTCTACAGTTAAAAAGTTATATTTTTAAAATCGTAATTATCTGAGAGTGTCATATAAATAGTTCCTGAGGATGTAAAAGATTGCACACCTTCACAAAAGTTACCTCTCCAATCATTAGTAAGCCCTTCTTTCATGTTTAAACAAAATTTCTTCGCTGTTTCAAGTGGTGGCAAAAATTCTGAAAATCACGTTTGCAAGAGAATTCCCAAAACATACAGTGCTCAACACTCCACTCACCCTTCCCATGGAACTTGGCTTCCAACTTAGCATTTCAAATGAGATGCAATAAATGCAAACTGCAGCTGTTGGAAAAGCCATGAGAATTAGTGCAACACATCCAAATTCCTCATAGTTACCAGCACATCTGACAGCCTTACTCCTCCTCTCCATGAACACGCGTAACAGAGATGTCTCTCTGCTCATCCACCCCCCAAAAAAATGTATAGCTTAATATCACCCAACCTCTGGCATTGCCCTCAAATGTTTTGTGCCACGAAGAAAGAAAATACAAATAAATAAATAATAATAATAATAACTAAATAATTAAAAACTACTCTTCGTGGATTCTGCTGGACCTCTCCACTAGCTCCTTGTCCTTAGGAGCCCAGAACTGGTCATAGTATTCCAATGTTTAATCATCCTTTTTGTGAAGAAATTCCTCTTCATGTCCAACACAAACCTC